>VDFB02271358.1:845025128-845046588 GCA_007258455.2 Sequoia sempervirens
TAGGAACTAGGGATGTTACTGGGAATACCCAAAGAAGGAATCACATTACTATTTTTTTGTATTATTGTTGTGACTTGAGGATTGGTATAGGCAGGTATTGAGGCAATTATTGTGGGAGGAGGAATTTTAGGTCCTCCTTGTCTTGTGACATTGCTTGTAGGTAAAGGAAAACTAGTGGTTGGGGTGAGGGGTTTTCCAAAGATTTGAACTATGTTTTTCACAAGATCAAGTCCATCTTCACTTTCAAGCATGCGGTGAATGTTATCTATAGTAGGGATGGCAGTAGTTGAAATGTTGTCATTTTTCACTTGGTTTTGTAAGTTTTCTAAGTCATCATGAATTTGAATTGTGTTTTCTTGGGGGACACTATCATTCCTTGTTTCAACTTGCATCACACTACTTGAAGGTAAGGAATTGTTAAGGGTATTGCCCAAACCTAGTGTACTAGTGTTAGTACTAGGAGTGAAAGAGCTAGATAACCCAAGATCCACAATGATTGTGCTATCGCTGGATGACATGAGTCTTGAACTTCGTCTCACTACAGTATTAGAAATAGGACACCAGATACTCATACAAGGGCTACTAAATGCAATATGAATGCAAATGCAATATAAGCTAAGAACAATAAAATGCTTATAACAAAAATTCTAGAAATTGAAACGAAAAGGCAATAAAAGAAAATAGAAACTCAGAAACAGGGCCTTAAGTGCTAGAAAATGCAATTTAGAATATGTAGAGGCACTAATTCGACCAAGGTGGCAAATGAGTCCCAGTAGGGATTTTTTTTCAAAAATTTCAAAAAAATTCAATTGAATTTTATGCTTTTTATGTGTTATGATGTAAATCTTAAGTGAAAATGTAGATTTTGTTTGATTTTCAGTAAAATGAGATGAAAAAATGCAAAATTTGAAACCCTGGAATGCCAATTAACTAATGCAAACTCTAATGCAATGTTAATGTAAACAAGATCTAGGATGAGGATGCACTCCAAATTAGAATTCTAATGTTCTAAATGGAGGTTCACCAAAATGAAAGGTGGAAAATTGTTTTTCTTTCCTCCTTAGGGTTTAGGACCTAGAAAGGACAATTTTCACTTTCACTTAAGAACAAACCCTTGAGATCTCAATGCACAAGAGAGAGATCTTGCAAGAGGATTGTTCTAGGGGATGAATGCAAACTAATAAGGGGTTCACCACCAAGTTCAGACTTGGAAAAGACAATGAAATGCAAGATGAAATACAAAACATTAATTGAATGTAATGCATTATAAAATGACCTAGAAAAGTAAATGAAACAACACAAAAAACTATAGAAAGGAAGGTGTGCATCTGAAAATATGGAGATGGCTGGAAGGAGGCTTGAAGCACTAGAAATTCTAATTTTAATGCTAAATGGGACTCATTCACCAAGCTAGGTAGATCAATCCAATTTTTGGAAAATTGTGCAGGAATAGGAATCTGCCAAATGGGTATCCAAATCTGTAAAAATCTAAAAATTGAATGGAACTAGGAATCATTCGCCAAAAGTGGTGAATTAGTCCAGTTAGGATTTTCTAAAGCTTTAAAAGCTAATCCTGCCCTTCTCTATCTGCTCTATTCTTCCTGAGTGATTTCTAGATCTGAAACCCTAATTTGCATCCTGTAGGTCTTCTCCAATGTTCTCCAACGCTTGATGACAACTTTGAGCTCTTGAAAATTTTTCTCCAATCTTGCTCCTGAGGAAACCTGCAACCTAGACCTACAAATCACACATAGAGGAGAGGGAAATTTTTTTTTGGGTTAGTGAATAGGGGTTTGCCTTGGTCAAACCCCTTTTTAGTAATTAAACCTTGAAATAGAATGAAATATGAATGGAGAATGATGAATGAACAATATTAGATATTGCAACTCACCAAACCCTAGCAATAAGAGGTTGCAAACATGTATGAAGTGGCTCCAATATATGTAGATTTTTGAATCTTGCTTGAAGGTGATAGATCTTGAATGTAATGCTTTCTTGAATCATAAACCCTACATAACAATTGTTAGCTAAAAAATAAACATGATTCATGATGTCCTTGACATGGTAATTGATGCTTGAATGATGCTCTAAAATGCTTGATAATATTCCCTTGAATGCTCTTGTGAACTCAAACTCTCTATAAGGATGAACATTTAAATGCTTGGGATCACTTGATTGCTTGTTAGGATAAATTGAGAGAAAGAACCTTGTATTTATACTCAATTATGCAAGAATTCCAAAAATTACAACACTACAAGCCAACATCAGATCTAGGAGAATAAATACTACCAAAATTTTGAATTAATTTTGATTTTGGGCCACACAGGACTCATTCACCGAAGGTGGTGAATGAGTCCCACCAAACTTAATTTTTGGGAGCAATTTTTAAAATGCTTATAAATGTGTGAAACTAGGTCCAGGACGAAAAGATCTAGGTGGGTCTCATTCGCCCAAGGTGACGAATGAGTCTCAGATCTCTAAATCTAGACCATTTAAACTTGAAACACATGAATTATGATTGGGTATTGATTGGTGTCAGGATTATCCTCGAGAAGATGTAATAAATGAGGCTTGTGGATGCAAAATAGGGCCAATTAAAGCATAAGAAATCCCAATTATTATTGGCAAGCCTAGAAAAGTGTGAAAGTGTGTTGCGACACTTCACAACACTTTAAATAAGGAAAGATTAAAGTTAGAAAGAGGTTTATTAGGTGTAATTAATTAATAAAACCTTAGGAAAGTGTGAAAGTGTGTTACAACACTTCACAACACTTTAGCAAGGTACTATTTAAATCCATTAGTTCATAAGGGCCCAAGACCTAATGTGAATGTGTCAACCACATCACAACACTAAATCAAGGCAACACTAAGCTCAATTTCACAAGGAGGGCCCAGAAAAGTGTGAAAATGTCCCTGATGACATTTTTTGACACTACAACTGATTTACATCTCAAGAAATCATTCAAGGTATCATTTTTCATGTTTTATATTTCATGTTTCATGTTCATATTTCATTGTTTCACCACAAGGTTTAATTACCTAAACGAGGTTTGACCAAGGTAAACCCTTATTTCCTAACAATCAACAAGTTTTTACTTTTCTCTACAAGTGTGATTGCAGATCTAGGTGTCTTGGAGCTTGAAAATCCTTTGAAGATTAGGTTGCAACATTGAAGAATGCCATCAAGTTGTCACAAGGTGGTCATCTTCATGGAAAGTCACCTACAGGTTGCAAATTAGAGTTTCAGATCTGAAAACAAAGTGTGGAAGGAAGAGAAGATTTAGGCCTTAACCCTCTAAAAAATAAGAGTGGGACTAATGTGCCACTTGTGGTGAATGAGTCCCAGTATAGGGCTTTTTCTAGATTTTAGGAGATTTAGACTCACCACTGTCAAATTCATGTTTCCACCCAAAAACCCTAATCTAGGACTAAATTTCCCAGACTAGCGTATTACTCCTAGTGGGCATTAAATAGTAGGTTTTTAGGGTTTTGAAGCTTGTTCTGACCTCATCCTTCTTCCAGGTGCACCTTTGTTCATTCTTATTTTGTTATTTTACATTTCAGTTTCATTTCTTAGGTCATTTAGTTAGGTTTTGCATGGTACTTTGCATATTACATTCATTTCTTGTATTTCAAGGCCCTAGCTTGGTGGTGAACCCTCTTATTGTCTTTAATCACACCCTAGAACACCTTATTGTAAGATCTCTTTCCCCCTTTCTATCTTCAGATTGAGATATCTAAGGTTTCCTTGAGTGTAACAAGTGTGAAATAGGAACCCCCATCCTTTTGTTGCATTCCTTAAAGGTGGGGCACCTTATTTCTATTGTTACACCTACTATAGGTTGACTCACATGTTCCTTACTAATCTTTCTTTTGTTTTATTTTTCATGTTATGTGTGTCATTGCATGTGCGTAATGTGATCTCCTTGTATCTTTCTATTTGATGTATCTCTCTTTATGACATTCCTCTATTTGTATCTACATTCTTCTATATGTCGTAAATCCTTTATCTTTTCTTTTTCTTGTGTTTTCCTTTTAGGGACGACGCAAGGTGTCGAGACATTTAGGTCTCTTCCATGTTGACCCAAAAGATTATCTTTTATCCTTTCTTTGTCTTGTGTTTTCCTTTTGGGGATGACACAAGGCGTCAAGACATTCAGGTCTCTTCCATGTTTACCCAAAATATTTTTCTTTTTTCTCACTCTCTTTGTGTCATTATTCTTGTTCCATGAGTATTTGGGGAATGATGATGTTTTCAAGATCTATAATAACATTGTAGCAAAGATATACTGACCCTGAATCCATGGATCCTTATGTGATTTTGGGATTTCATTTCTTGGGAAACCCTTTTCATGACGTGAGTTTTATTCGTAAAATATGACTTTGGACATAAAGCTCTTCCTAAATAAGCTCATGTCCTCTTTATTGTTAGCATTTATTTTTCTTTTAAAGTAATTGCTCACAAGATGCAGGTTAGCAATTTTTAAACCTGGGGCATACATCCCAGATTATTCTTTTGTACTTCAATTGGCCCCATGTAAACCTCATGTTTCATTGTGTAGTTTTTTTACTTCAAGTGTGACAGAATTTCTCTTTTGGTGACATTAAAAGTAGGATTCTTCAAGAGCGCACTTCTCTTTTAGCATATTATATTCCCTCTTAGTAGTTTGATGTGACACATTACATCCCTAAGTTGTGACCTTCTATTCGACATTGATCCTCTGAGACATTACACATAATGTTCCCTGTTAAGACCTTATCTAACTTAAGCAAAATCCTCTTTGAATGTACACAAGCACTATTTTCATTTATGACAACTATTATATGGGCCACCTTGCATAACACACTTTTGTTTCAATGAGCCATCTTCTTGTTCATGGGTGTCAAGAATAAAAAGTTTTACTTTCCTCATGAATCATGTCATACGCATTGTGTGGCATCTTATCAAAGTTATTAGGAAGTATAGCTTTGGTATGGTTAGTGTATGAGAGCCAAACTTGGGCATGAATTTACCATAGCCACTTACTTGTGTGGGCCCATATTGACCATGTGTATGTGTCTCACTTTTCTGGGGGCTCACCTAGTGGGTGGCCTAAGGTTTCGCTAGCCCTTGTGAGTGTGTGTTTGGTTTGCATAGTGGACATCGTGTTCCACTTGTAATTTTTTTTGGAAAAACAGCTTAGATTTGATCCACATTGTGTCTGAAAAATGATCGAGGCTTGATCCACCCTCTATTTTCATTTTTGTTCTTCTTTATTATATCTTTGGTAGTGTATGTTTGTGCCTTATTGTTGCTTCATGCATAATTCTCATGTGTTTTCTTTTGTTATTTTGTTGGTTTGTCATAGGATCTTGATCCTAGGGGCTTGATCATCCCTCTTGATCATTGTTGTGCTATCTCACTGGCATTGGTACACTTGGACCCCTCTTGATGTGAGTTTTTCTACTTTAGTGTGAGTTTGAAACAAGTTCCTCCTCTCACTAAACTGGGGGCTAAATGTAATGTAGAAAAATGTATCCCTTTACATTTTCACACTTGTTTGGGCCCTCCCTGCTAAAATTGGGCTTCTTTATGCCTTATTTAATTCATTTCTCTAAGGATAATCCTAACATTTCATAAATGACCAATCATAATTAATTTTTTTGGATTTTATGTTCTAGATATGATTATTTGGGACTCATATGCCACCTTGGGCATATAGGCCCCACCTAGGCTTCGGGGCATGATACAAAATATTACATTGAACTTAACATTTCTTGAATTTTATGTCCCAAGCTTAAGCTACTAGAACTCATACACCCCAACTAGTGTATGAGTCTCACTTTAGCTTGGAACTATTTTGAATTCAATTCTTGGTAGGATTTTATTCTCCTAGATTTTATGTTGGCTTGTAGTATTGCAATTTTGGGAAATTTGGCATAAAAAGTATAAATACAAGGTTATTTCACATAATTTCTTCTAGAAACTTCAAGTATTCAAGTATCCTAGCAAGTTTACAAGCAATCTAACCAATCTTATGAAACATCCTAACAGGATAATATTTTCAAGAGAGCATTTTACAAGAGCATTCAAGAGAAAATATCAAGCATTACAAGAAAGCATTCAAAAGAAAATTATCAAGCATTTGGGGTAGCATTCAAGATTCAATCACCATGTCAAAGTCTTCATGTATCATGTGTACTTTTGAGCTAACATTTGTGATGTAGGTTTTCATGATTTAGACAAGCATTTAGAGACATTATTTCATATCAAGATCAAGAGTCAAGATCCACATCCATTGGAGCCATCTCACAATGTTTTCTTTAATCTTTCTACATGGGTTTGGTGAGTTGCAAAATTGCATATTGTTCATTCATCATCTTCATTCAACTTCATTTCATTTCAAGGCTTGAACAATGCAACCCCTATCTCAACACAACAACATTTTTCCCTCTTCATGTGTGTGACGTAGATCTAGGTGTTTGAGCTTGAAGATCTTTTGAAGACCAAGCTGCAAGATTGAAGAAAGTTGTGAAAGTTATCAAGAAGTTGTCATCTTCATGGAAACTCAACCAGTAGCTTACAATTTAGATTCTCTCACTCAAAGATCACAAGATCAAACCTGCAAAAGATCAATACTAGAGGATAGAAAAGTTTTAGCTCAACCCTAGTGCTAGGATTCAAATCACTCTCCTCATGATGAGTCATAGTATACCTATTTTCAACAGCTTTTTGTAGATCTTAGTCCAAATAGAAGATCCACAGATTCTAGTAGTAGGGATTCACAACGCCTCCTGGGCATATGCATTCCAATGCACATCATAAAAAATGATTTTAGTGTTTTCAGATCTTATTGAGATCCTCCTATCCTTCATAAGCACTTTTCTCAGATCTTTGTTTAGTGATTTGAATTCATGTTTTGAGTCTCTAGGGTTTAGTTTATTCATGTTTTCATTTCCTCCTTACTAATAATTTTCTTAGTGGTGAAGCTATTTTTAATCACACCTAAGGAAGCCTCCTAGTAGTCCTATTAGTAGCAACCCCTTCCCTCAATTGAGTCACTTGATTGAGGGATCTTGGTTTCCTTTAATGAAATAGAGTGAAATAGGTCCCCTTTCCCTTGTGTTTCATCTCCTAAAAGGTGGAGCACCCTATTTCCATGCGTTCAGCATGAACACTAAATTTTTACGTGGAAAAACCAAAAAGGAAAAAACCATGGTGAGGATTACCTCACAATATATTATAACTAGTCATAACATATCACAGAATGGCTCACTACCTTTTGGACTCACTATCCAAAGAATAAGAGAAATAGAAAGGAGGGGTGGCTCATTGTCAAGATTTGAACTACTAATAATGTATCTTCAACATGCAAGAGATAGAGTTCCAATATAGCTCAAAATATTTAATCAACACACTTTGTACTACACTTCTTCCACATGTTATGCTGCTTATATTCACATCACATTCACACTATATTCACATACTTTGCATCAAATTGTATACATACTTGCATCAACAGCAAAAGTGAACTTACATTTATATGCATTACATCCTCAAACACTTACAACATCAATTAGGTTGGCCTAATTAGATGAAACATGTAATACATTAACTTGTTGGCTTAAGATTCAAACAAACAAGCTTCATGCCCTAATTCAAAACTTGTAACACATCCAAGTAGGTCAGAGGGGACCTATAATAATTCCCATAAGTTCACTCAATTCATATTTAACTTGGCATACCCCTAAAATCCTTAGGTTAGCACCAGATAGTAAAGATTAGTGACATGAACCATCTATTTGTTCACAACACAACATGCAAACCTCTATAACACTTGCCACTTGGACCACACACCCTCCTAACACCTATAAGCATTCCCACAAAACTGCATAACCAAATATTCTTTCGTGATGGAATGTGGAGTATTCCAATCATGTACTTTGTAGTGGTAACACTATCACTGGTAGACCCAATACTTTGTCAATCATAACATTTACACCAGAAGACATCAAGACATGAAACTTTGGATTTAAGATCCTCCAACATATACCAAAATTACCTTAGAACTGTAGACCAAAGTTCTTCAAGTGGCGAAGCAATCCAGACCTAAAAATTGATACTTTGTACACTAAAAATGTATTTTGTTACTTAGCCAAATATTCAACACATTTCTTTTTACCAAATCAAAACTCTTGCAAATGTATATTAGACTGTCATTACCACAATAACTCATGCTCATTAAATAGGTATACATCAATGACAACACCATAGATGCTCATGTTGCCAACAATATCATCAATGACAAGCAAACCAACAATTTCCTCAAACTCCCAACATCTTCATCTCAAAAACTTGTTTTTCATTCATTAGTCACCTCTATCTTTGAATGGAAATTTCATCTACACAATTATCCATCAAATATGTTAAATAATTCATTATTATCTTCTCATCACTTCAAAATGGTAAATTTCCAATTTCTAGTTGAGTTGACTATTCGACCTCTTTAGTTAAGCCAAGTATTTAATCCGTTCTCATCTCTTAGTAGATTTTTCCTTAGAAACTCTACATTAAATCATTTTCTCATCATTTTTATCAATCACTCTTATGCAAGTCCATTTTTTCAAAATCCGTCCTCATTTAAATCTAGTGTTTGTTGTTAAGTTGCATCCACATCCAAACAAAGTGAAATGAACATATTTTTTTAAGTTTGCATTGAAGTGGTTAGATTAAGATTAAGATTTGTTTTCTACTTGTACTTTCAAGTTTTTTTGATTTCTAGTTTTTTGATTTCATAACACAAAATATTATTTAAATAGTATATAGAAATTTCAGTGTTTATAGATTAATAAGATGTAACATACATCAAGAACACATCAAATATGTTTGAAAAGTGTTGATCAAACATTCCATTTGATAACATCTTTAAATGTTTTGATGAAAGCAAACCAACCATTAACAATATTTGTTCATTATTGCTAGATCAAATCCATTAAATAGGGCATTGCTTCAAAACACATTGTTTCCTTATTCCTCTCTACTCTACAATGAAAGGAAAAATCTCCTTATAAACAAAACTAAAAAGCTAATAAATCTAAAAATTACCATTTTTGATAGTTTTTTACAATTGTCATTTTTTGTCACTTTTAGTAATTTTGAATGCTCATCTCTTTGAGCTCGGATTTTTCCATAAATATACATACAACTATGAAGACACTAAGTGTCATCTTACAATCCAAATTGGAAACTTGAGTTCCAAATTATTAAAAAAGAAAACTTTCTAAAAAATCAAAAAAATAACTAAAAACTTATTTTGAGGGCCTATATGAATGAATTTGGCCCCCAAAAAAGTGTTGAAACAGCCAGCTAACGAGTTGAGCTTGATTGGTCATCCAAACAACTCCAACTCCTCATAATACATCTTCCTATAAAATTTCAGCCCAAACGAACTTTCGATTTAAAAATTATATGAATCTTAAAAGCCCCTGCATCATATTTTTACAAATTTAAATTATAACAAACAATAAATTAACTATTTATTTTAAACCTATAAACTTATAAAAGTTTAATAATGTAGAATACTCAATATAAAGAGTATTCAAACTTACAATCTTTAATTAGAGTACATTGAATTCACTAACCTTACTTTACAAATGAATGCCAACAACTTTTGATCAATCTGATCTCAAATAACACAAAAAAATCCAACTGAATAAAGTTTAATGTTGGTGTTACTAATTTAACAACTGAATAAAGTTTAATGTTGGTGTACTAATTTAACATCTATTTAAGTTAAACTCAAAGCATGTTTCACCATCTCCTCAAACTCTTTCCTCTTTGTAATCTCCCATCTTTCTCCCTATGTCATCAATAATAAACAATGTTATCAATTTCAGTAATCAAAGTTAATCAATTTATACTAACAAGACAAGTTTGTGTGCAAGACATAACCTCTCTTTTGGAGCGGATTGTGACCTCAATTGCCTGCTTAGTTGCGTCTATCTCCCTCGACTGTATTATCACCACCTCCACGTCCAATTTTGTTTCTCTCAAGCACTTCACCACGCTAACAACGGCATCCATGTGAGTAAAAGTAGACCCTTTTTTCAGGCTTACTTGAATGATGGCCTCTTCTGGAATACTGGTCTCCTCAATCACTACAACTATTTCTTCATAATTACGAGGCATAAATGCATTCCTTCCTAAATCTGCTGTGTAACCATTTGATAAGCTACTGTAAGTTTCACTTATATTATGGCTACCTGTTTTACTCAGAGTTTGATTTTGTTGTTCAAGCTCTTCAATACGACGCTTTTTCCGATTCAGCTCCATTATCGCATTTGACAACGTGGAAATTTTATCAGCTTTCTGCATACACGTAAAAGCATTTCGTGATCAAAATGGAAATGAAGCTAGCCAAAATTCCATGGTCTAAATTCGATGGTTAGAAATTTTTCCCGTAAAGACAATTGAAATAATCAATAAATTACTTATCAATTAAGAAATTAAACCTACTTTAACCTTCAAACCAAGAAACAATTTAGGCTATTTATTTTCTGATTATAACAATTGACAAAAATCTAAATTTAAAAGCATGAAGTTTCTACAGTCTATGATAATATTGTATTAAGATTTTTGGATTAAAACTGTGTGTAAATTTTTACATCAACATTTCGGATCATACTCAACGATTCATCATCAAAAAATAAAGAAAATAACGCAATATCGTAAAAACACCTGACCCGTTTTCTGATTACTAATGAGTCCTATCTACGTGTTGAAATTGAGTTTTATAATGGGAAAATTAAGAAGAGTCTACCTTGGGATCGTGAGGAAGAAGAGAACGTAAATCCATAAATAGTTGGCTAAGTTTGAATCTTCTCTTGCGCTCAGAAATTCTATTGGTAAACGCATTTGCTTCCTCTACCACACTTTCATCTACTTCCCAATTTGACCTGCCTTTACTGCTCTTATACATTCTACCCAGAAAATCTAAGCATTTCTTGATTGATTTCTGATTTATTGCAGATGCCGGACGCAATTGGCCTCCCACGGTCGAGCATTCCCCGTACCTCCTGAATGCGCTCTTTCCTTTCAGTGTAGTCTGCGCATGGAAGAGGTCATCAAATCGCAGAGAGGAAGTTGAAATCTGAGGAATTTCAATGGATAGATGGCACAACTCGTCAAAGGGTGGAGGAATATGATATTGCTGAGGTAGCAGCCAAGGAGCAACGTACTCGTCCTTCCAAAGACTGTCTGTAATAACTAAATCTTCCTTCTCAAACCCTAGAAAATTATGCATGGCTGAGTAATGATCTACACCTTCAATGATTGGTACTGCTGCTTGGAAAATATCATCATCCATCAAAGTCGAGGAGCTATCAAAGATCTGTTCAGAACTGTGTTCCATGTTAGTAATGAGTACACTGTTCTCTGTCTGGTTTTAAAGGGTCATCATGGAGTTTTGCAGGGAAGTTTCTCCGTGTGGGTCCTTATCTTTGAAATTTTCAAAAACAAACGACGTGGAAAGAAACTTGGAAGCCAATTTTTTAAACGGTCAAAGACAGTGGCACATACATCAAACGACATTAAGCCCACCGTCATGGAATTTGTGGTTACAAGTAATTGACAGGAATTTACGCGTTTCTTTCTTATGCATGGCAGACGACGAAATGGACTGAGACCCGCGACTTGCAGGGAGATTGTCATTGTTTGATAAGACGCGTGAATAAAAATAATGTGTGCTGAGTTGTATTTTCACAATTGTTAAAACAAAATCGACCAAAAGTCTATAACTTCTGTACGACTCCATCAAAATCGACCAAAAGTAGTTAGACGACTCCATCAAAGTCCACCAAAACCCTATAACTTCTGTACGATTCCATCCTCAATGGTACATGTGTTAAATTGTATGTGTTATGATTTTTTTGAATTTAATTTCATGTGGTTTATTTGTATCAATGTTTTAGATCACATTTTTTTATTTATCTTTAAGATGAAAACAGAGTTGTAGGAGAAAAATAGAAGATTATTGAGTGGATAAAAAGAAACATGAAAGGTGTTTAGATTGTACAAAATTTACGATAAAAATTAAACATGAAGAAAAATGATTAAATAAAAAAATAAGAATAGAGATATATAAAGAGATATAAAGATATATAAGATCTACCTTTATATCTTATAAAGATATATAAAGATCTAAAGAGATTTATAAGATGTATCTTTTTATCTTATAAAGATATATAAAGATCTATAAGATATATCTTTTATGGAAGAAGATATAAAAATATATAATTAAGAAAAAGATATATAAAGAATTAAAGAAAAATATCTTTATATTTCTAACTTATATTTTAAGAAATAAAGAAAACAAAGATATGATTATATATAATATATTTTTTTTTATAATCTAAGATATAAAGATATATTATCTATCTTTATATCTTATATATATAAGATATATATGTATATCAGATATATAAATATTTAAATATATTTAAGAATAACTTTATAATTATATATCTATATAAAAAATAAAGATATAAAATATATAGAGATAATATCATATAAAGGTTCCCACGTTAGTGGGGAGGATGGGCTATGGGATATGTGTTGGTATGTGGGATGTAGTTTTGTACAGCATTGCCTTGTTGGTGCGGTACGGGAGGAGGGTGGTGAAGGAAGGATCTTAGTGTGAAGGACAATCAAGCTCTTGAACAGTGTTGCCAAGGTACTGCAGGGACAATTGGATGAGATCATTCGACATAATTGCATTGAATTGGAACACTTTGTGGGTGCATTAAAAGGAGGCGAAGGATGGTAGTTTGGTATTCTTGTGTTGGTTTTCGATGGAGGTAGCGGTGGTAAGATGACAGTGAAGCAAGAATGGAGGCACTAATTTAGTTGACTGCAACAAGAAAACTTTGGGATTTTTTGTGAAAAACAACTGAGTCGATTGCGCTCAGTCTTTAGGGACTGGGATCCCTTAGTCCTAGGAGTGGCAGAGCTAGTTCTTGGTAAGGAGTTCATTATTTCCTCTAAGTGCTATCAAACCAATGTCGATGTTGCCTCACGTTTTGTCGTTGTGTTGCTAGACCTGCAACTACCTAAGGCGATGGTCCTGCTAATATCAAGGAAGCTTGTTTTGACTAATCTTCTGGGTGGTTTTGAAGAAGCGATAATTATTGCAAAACTTGGCGTGGGGATGTCGAGGCCGAGGGACCTATCCAGGGTCTTCCTCCCCCATATTCATGTTAGAAGATACCCATTCTTACTGGATGTGAAAGGTGTGGATTTGGAGGTTCACAGAGCTCGTGCTTGGATCGGGGTGGAATTTTTGAAGGTTTGGCTTTATTTGGAGGTTGCACCAAGCGTCGACTATAAGGAGCAGTTTCGTGTGGTGCTTCAAGATGAAGGGGTGCTGCTTGAATAAGACTGTGGTTTGAGGTTGTAAGTTTTTTGTTGTTTGCTATTGGTAGTTGTAGTGTCTATGGGTAAGGGTGTATAGTGAAAGGTCTCCTTTTGCAAATGGATGAGATGTAATGGGGTTTATGTCTGGTTAGTTCATTGTAATGGGATGTAATGGGGTCAGTCCAGAATCTACTTTGGCATTTATTTTGATGAGGGGTGGATGAGTGCACTGGTTTTGAAAGAGGAAAAAATAGGTTTTACAGGGACCCGAAACCACAAAGTTTACATACAAAAGATTAGATTGTCAAAGTCGCCATTAACAGAAAGGTTGTAAAGAAAACAAAAAAATGACAAAGCCTCAGCCAACAAGGGCTACAAAAAAGACCCAAAAAGACTAGATAAAATGCCAACAGCAACTAAACTTGGGACTTTAATGTTTCCACAGTCTCAGCTTCCAAGTCGTTCATTTCTTGAACCCCCCTCTTTAAGATCTGAACCATTTGGGTAGTAGGAGGTGTTTTCCTCTTAAGGTTGGCACAGGTCCTTTTCGATATACCTTGGTTCCCATTCTTGCTTTTATCCTTGTCCTCTTTGAGATCAACAACCAGCGAGCCCTGTTGCGACTTCTCCAACTTTTCAGACATTGCATTGATGATAATGGCATTGTGCCTAGCCATTTTATGGTTTTGTTCCACAACATTTTTCATGTTATTTTTTATTTTAACAATCTCAGCTTCTAGAGTCTTATACTTGTCCTCAATTTTCATCTTCTCCCGTTCTAGTATTGTTCTTTTTCTATTTTCCTTCTTCATTGCTAAGAGCAGACAACTTCAATTCCAGTTCCTCCAACTTTCTATTAAGAACCCTATTTCTGTGATTAAGATCATTAATTTCTTGATAGGCCCATTTCAAAATCCTGAAAATGTCACCAACGCCACTTCTGGCAGAGGCAAGAATATCTCCAGACTGAACCCAGTCTAAAATGAGGTTAACATCATCCAGATTGGGGGAGCTAGGAAATATGGTACCATCAACTCTGAAAGAGGCAAGAGGGGTAGACACAGAGTTTAGGGTTCTCAGTTTTGTCCTCCAGAGAGTCCGTAGAGTAGGAAACCAACTTATTGGCAGGGGAGCCCTTAAGAGTGGGATTCTTTAAGGGAACCGGGCAGTCAGGGTAGATCTCAGGGTTAGCTTTAGTAAGCTGGGGTTTACTAAGTTGGGTTTTCTTACCAGAAAACATAGGGGGCAGGTGGGCTTCAACAATTCTCTCCTGGTTAGGCTGATTCTCTGAACCACCACTGTCCGTTTCATAGTCCTTAGACGTCGTGGAGGCAACCAGTTTGGATAAAGTTGACAGGCTTTGATAGTGTTCATATATTAACCTAATAAGACCAGGATGAAGAATAGGTTATCTCCTAGGATTTTTCTTGTGGCCCTGAAGGCTATTACTCAACAAACATAACAGATAATGAGGTAGAGAAATCCATAACTTATGGCGGAATTGGTTAAGGATAGCAAAATGATGACCATAAACTTTGGTGAATCTCCCGTCTAGGGTAATATACTCCATTATGACACGAAGCACCATTCTCCATAGTGCCTTGATGGTGTCTATTTCAAAATAGCTGTTGGAAATTTTGACCAGTTTCAATTTCTCTTTTTCCTTCTTAGGTAATTTAATTACCGCCTCGTCAGAAAACCTTCGGTTGCGATAAAACTTCACACCCTCAGTGGACATTCCAGTCACCTCCTATAATTTTCTCATCCAACTTCACCTTTCTCCCAAATAGGATTATTTCTCCATTATTCCAGTTCTTCTCAAAATAGTTTGTGGCCATAGTATCAGGCCTGTGAAGTTTTTCAAGAAATGGAACCAAGTTCCACCTTTCACAACCTGTTTCCAGACCTTATCATTCCTCGTGTGCACCTCGTAGCTGTTTGGCTTGACTCTTTTCTTTTCCCCCCATTTTTGTTTACACCTCACTGCAGACTCTACGAGTGCTGAAAATCTGTTGCAATTTTACACAACCATTCCAATGAACCCACAAAGCGTGTCACTTTTTCTTCCCAGCTAAGTAATATGACACGGCCCCATCAAATCTCTTGATTTCGATGTACTTAGCCCTTTTCCCTTTAATCATTAAATATATTTGCCTCTTTCCCATGCATAACATGATAATCTAATAAGGCCCTGACTTCAGCTCCCAAATCCCTAAAATTCTGCCATGTGTTCAATCCTTGCCTCTTTACCCCCTCATTCGCAAAGTAATCCGCCACGTTGTTAGCTTCCTTGTAGACGTGTGAAACTTTAACTTTATCAAACTTTTCTAGAATAGACTTTGCTTCATAAATCCAATTCTTTATAGACCAGGAGGGGGGTCCTACCTAGGAGACAGTCAATGATGTTTTTAGAGTCCCCTTCAAGCCATAAGTATTTAATATTCAAATTATGAGCTAACTTTAAAACTTGAAAAGCTCCTATAGCCTCTGCCACATGGTTGGTTTGATGACCTAGGGAAATGGCTACAACTGTCATAAAGTTACCATTTGAATCCCTTAACACACCTCCACTTCTGGCCATCCCCAAATTGCCCTTCACAGTGCCATCAAAGTTGGCCTTAGACTAGCCATTTGGAGGAAAGGTCCAACACACACCCTCCCTGCTTTTCTTAGCTGGCTTGGATGCCATAGAAACATCCATTTTAATATTCCAATCCTTTTCTATCATTAAATCATAGGGAGTACACACCATAGCTTCAAGGTTAAGAGATTTTTGGGGAATAACATTGAAGTTTTCCTTTATAAGCCTTTTTTTTTTTTCAAAAGCATTAACGTCCGACATCTCCTTATCCCTGAAAAAGTCTATTATTATGTTCTTTCCACACTCCCCAAACAACAAAAGGGAAAATAAAATCCCATAACCTTCTAATGAAGGGATTTGATGATGAGTGCACTGTTGAACACTGCCATGATGGAGAATTATAAACCTGTTTAAATATTTAATAAAATACACATATTTACGAATAAAAAAAACATCATATAAAGGTAGTATCTTTGTAACATAAGCTTTTTTTTATCTTTAATAATAGATAAGATATAACTATATAACTATATTATATATTATTATATCTTAAATAAAACTCATATATTATATAATTATATATATTATTTATAAAAGAAAAAATTATCTTTAAAATTATAACTTATATCTATAAATCTGATTTATATATAATTATAAAAAAAACAAAATTATATAGTTATCTAATATATATAGAAAAATATATATCTTTATAAATAAATTCTTTTATATAAAGATATCTTGATCTATAAAATTATTTTTATATCTTTATAAAACCATAAGATATCATTTTTATATTAGGATAAAATATATATTTTAAAATTTTTAAAAGTAACAAATAAGATATCTTGAATATAAAGATATAATGATAACTTATATATATCTAATAAAGATATATTTTCAGTTATATATAAAGATATAATTATGTATAAATAGAAATACCTATAGATTATAAGATAAAGATAAAATTTAAAAATAAAAATATAATTATATAATAAATTATGAAATTAGAAACTAATTTAGATTTAAAAGATACAAATTATATTATGAAAGATATCAGATTAAAAAAATAAGGAATTAAAATCAAGAGGGGAAAAAGAGGAGAAAAGAATAGAAAAAGAGAGAAAAATGAGAAAAACAAGGAAAAGAGAATTGGGAAAATTAGAAAAGGAGGGTTGAAATTAGGTGCAGAAAGGGATTTTTGAAAGGGAAAAAATGAGAACATAAAAAGCACAAGAGAAAAATAAAAAATGGTTCAACAAATTCTTACACAAGAGAAAAATAAAAAATGGTTCAACAAATTCTTATCCTAGTTTTCTAGTTGAACTAGGATAAAGAGAATAAGAGAAGAACAAGTTGGGGAGCCAAGGAACAAAGGGAGAGGGAAAGGAGGGAACTAGGAGGAAGTTGGATTGGAGAAATGGGGTGAATAAAAGGGGGATAGAGGGGGAGCTAGGAGGGAGGTGGGTGGAGGGTTTTGAGATTAGATAAAAGAGTTTACCAAGAGAAAGTTAAGCTCCACCCTTCATAATGATTAATTTTTGAGGGGCAGTTATTGATTTCAATGGCTTCCTTAAGTCTCCTTTTGAAAAATGTGTTTTATATGGATAAGATTTGAGTATTTTTAAGACAAATTAGCTAGATCTGATTTGATGACATGATCATGCTTGACCTCTACACAGTTTTCTTTGATTTTGGTTCACCTATGTAAGGGATACCACAAGAACACACAACCTTGTGGGTAAGTGCAAAAAGATGGGGGTCCAAAAAGGGGTCTTAAGTGGCCACTTTTTTTCTGAAATCAAAAAATACTGACCTTGGATGTGAAATTGAGGATAGTTACACTCAAACTTTTAGATGCAACAAAAACAAGGATCATAGTGCTTCGAGTCTACTTTCTAAACTACTATTTTTTTTGAAAATGGTAGAGATTAAGGGGTTCAAAAGAGGGAGCAACATAAATTGGTGCTAATTTTGTCAAAAAAAACATAACATAGTGATTTTTGTGGCTCCCTCAAAAGGTTAATTTTTTTTTGGTATTTTCAAAATAACTTCGGTGAGAAATTAGCTAACAACATGTAGCTTATGCCTGATTTTTCTGATATTTTTTTAATGAATATTTGATTTTTTACTAATTTTCAAAGTGGGCATTTCCCGAAAAACATAATTTTGGTCGTGCTATCCCTATAAATTTTGAAAACTAATTGAAAATATTTTTTTTAATATGTGTAGAATGGAGTATAGTTTCTAAAAATGTAATTTATTTGAAATTTTGATGAATGGTTAAATTCTATAAAGAAAAAAAATACCAAACACTGGTTTTTTCCAAAAAAATAGACACACAAGCAAAATAAATTAAAGATCAAAGGCTTAACATTGTCAAAATGTGAAAAAAATTACATCATTAGATAGCTAAGAGACAGCCTAAGATTACTCAGGTGTTCGATTTGTTTGACCTTGAAACACGTGTAAACCTGATGCTTAGCATGAACGTGATTATGTGAAATATTGTAGAATTTGCAAAAACACATCTTTGGATGTTGGGAAGGCACTCCAAGCCTTTGGGTTGGTATTCCAAAGCAAATACCAAGCCTAAGGCTTGGAGATTCCCAAAGCAAGAAATAATGCAAGCGCGTTATAATGCGAGTGTGTTATAACACACTCGTGTTCTAATGCACTTGCATTATGACATGCTCACATTATTTCATAGTTTTTGACATGTTTTTTGTGTTTGTGCTTGAATTTCCTAAGCAAAACATCATGCAAGTGCATTATAACACACTCACATTATGTCTTGCTTTGTGTTAAATACTAGTCTACTAAATGTACGTATATATATTTGTATGACATGTATGTATGTATGTATGTATGCATGTATGCATGCTTGTATATAAGTATGTACGCTTGTATTTATGTATGTATGTATGTATGTATACATATGCATATAAGATTGTATGTACGTATGTATGTATTGGGTATGTGCAGAATCATCATGGAAAAAACAGGCCCTTAAGTGGCAATAAATTTAGAAAAATTAGAGTTAGGCAACTTGATGTAAAAATTTGAATAAGTTATCTATATTATTTCAAAAATATGTAAGAATAAAATCTGTAGCAAATTGAATCTAGTTTCTAAACTACTAGGTTTATTTAATAAAAAAAAAATCTATTTGGTGAAAATTTGAAATTTCAATGCAGTAGTACTTAAATTTTAGGGAAAAAATAAGAAGTAGGTGTCTGTCTAACCACCCTAACCACTATAAAATGATAATATTTTTTTATAATATTTTAGACATAAGTAGAGGACTCATGTCCCGATGTGATGCATAATTTTTGTAATTTTTTTCCAAGTAAATAATTAATTATGAATTTTTTATTACAACTTTTGAAAAATATAAAATTTTGTATGTCTGACCACCTTAACTTGGTCAAAACTTCATGAAATTCATTTCTTTTTTTTTAATCCTATAGTATGCGAAGCATAGAATGTGACACATGTTTTGGATTCAAAAAATGTGATACCATTTGAAGTTTATAGATATTTTTAAATCAGACTATCAATCAGGACTTTAGTCATAATTCAAATAGAAAATGAATAATAATTATTTATTAAATTCAAAGTAAAGCATAATTTATATCTATGGAAAGCTGAGAATCTCCTTTAAAAACCCTTTTCATTTCATCAATTTTGGGCAAAAAAGAAGTCATCAGCCACATACCCTACACATACCCATCATATCGCCACTTTTTGGCCCATCATGATCTTGCACATACCCTATTCTTGTATGTATGCAAGTATCTATATACATGCATGTATGTATGTATGTATGTCTGCTTATATGTATGTATGTATTTAGAGGGAAGGAGAATTGTAAAAGAGAGAGAGAAAGATAATTGTCTAGGTATCGTGGGAGGGAGAGAGGGAGGGAGATACCTGAGAGAGAGAGAGAGATCTGAGAGAGGGAGTAGGGGTGAGAGAGAGAGAGAGGGAGTGTGAGATAAGGGGTTGGAGTGAGAGAGAATTATCTAGGTAGGGTGGGAGGGATAGAGGGAGAGAGAGAGGGGGGTGGGAGAGAGTTATCTAGGTAGGTTGCTAGAGGGAGAGAACTGAGAGATAGGGAGAGAGGAGTGCAAGAGAGAGGGAGTGGGAGAGATAGGGAGTGAGAGAAAGGGAAAGAGATGGAGTGAGAGAGAGAGTTATCTAGGTATGATGCCAAAGGGAGAGACCTAAGAGATATGGAGAGAGAATGAACTTGTGATAGAGAGGGAGTGAGAGAGAGGGAGTGGGATAGAGATAGAGGGGGTGAGTGAGAGAGAGAGAGAGACCTGAGAGAGGGAGAGGGTATGGGAGGGAGAGATCTGAGAGAGAGGGAGTTGGAGAGAGCAGGTTGGAGTGAGATTGACTTATCTAGGTAGGGTGGGAGGGATAGAGGGAGAGAGAGAGAGAGTTATCTAGGTAGGGTGCTAGAGGGAGAGAATTGAGGGATAGGGAGAGAGAGGGAGTGCAAGAGAGAGTGAATGGGAGAGATAGGGAGTGAGAGAGAGGGAGAGAGAGGGAGTGAGAGAGAATTATCTAGACCTATGATGCCAGAGGGAGAGACCTAAGAGATAGGAAGAGAGAGGGAGAGGGAGTGAGAGAGAGGAAGTGGGAGAGAGATAAAGGGAATGAGTGAGAGAGAGAGAGTCCTAAGAGAGGGAGAGAGTGTGGGAGGGAGAGACTTGAGATACAAAGAGAGGGAGTGGGAGAGATGGGGTTGGAGTGAGAGGGACTTATCTAGGTAGGGTGGGAGGGATAGAGGGAGAGAGAGAGAGAGTTATCTAGGTAGGGTTTCAAAGGGAGAGACCTAAGAGAGAGAGAGATCGGGTGCAAGGGAGTGGGAGAGATGGGTTGGAGTTAGAGGTACTTATCTAGGTAGGGTGGGAGGGATAGAGGGAGAGAGAGTTATCTAGGTAGGGTGCCAAAGGGAGAGACCTAAGAGAGAGAGGGGGGTGTGAGGGAGAGAATTGAGAGAGAGGGAGTGGGAGAGGGAGGGAGTGAGAGAGAGAGGAGTGGGAGAGAGAGGAGGAAGAGAGATAAAGGAGTGAGAGAGATAGAGACCGAGAGAGGGAGAGGGGTAGGAGAGACCTGAGAGAGAGGGAGAGAGAGAGAGAGAGGATTGGAGTGAGATGGACTTATCTAGGTAGGGTGGGAGGGACATATCTCAGTAGGGTGGGAGGGATAGAGGGAGGGAGAGAGAGTTATCTAGTTATGTAGGTAGGGTGCCCGAGGGAGAGACATGAGAGAGAGAGGGGTGATGGGAGGGAGATAATTGAGAGAGAGGGAGAGAGAGGGAGTGGGAGAGAGATAGAGGGAGTGAGAGAGATACCTGAGAGATGGAGGGTGGGTGGGAAGGAGAGATGAGAGAGAGAGGGGGGGTTGGAGTGAGAGGGACTTATCTAGGTAGGGTGGGAGGGATAGAAGGACAGAGAGACCTCACACACACACACACATAT
>VDFB02271358.1:845046688-845062334 GCA_007258455.2 Sequoia sempervirens
TCATGTTAGTATGCAAGGTACAAGGTATATATCAAAAAACATCATAAAAGTAATGAAATTGAACATGCGTTTTACAACAACAAGATATTCGTTGCTTATTAATTTTTACATACAAAGGTTTACATTTTCAAAAGACCTTTGAATTATTTTAATATTACCAAGTAACCTTTGAATCTACAAAATTTTCCATAAAAATTCAATTTGTGTTGTATCTAATAGGTGTTTTGGGTGAGGATCGCGAACTTTGGACCCCCACCCTTAATTTTAAAACATCTCTAGCATTAGATGAAACCCTAGTATTATCATGCCAATATTTTTCGATCAAAGATTTAATTTCAACATTCAATTTTATATCAGACCTCGGTAGTTGTCCACTAAAACTCCAACATTGATTGATAGGATCATTTTCTATACTTTCTCTTCTTTTTGCTGCCCTTAGTAATGTTTTAGGATGTATTTTTAAAACTTCACTAATATTGCTTACCATTCTTTTATTCAAAGTTGCTTTATTAACTATAGCAGTAGTTATAGCTCTTCTTGCTGCGTTTTTATCTTTAGATTGACTATTTTTCCCAATAGATTGAATGGCACTAGCAACAGTAGACATAGCATGTTTTTATGATTGATCTTTTCTTTTTTGTTTAACATAAAAGCCTAACCTTTTCATTACTTTCCTCATTTTTTGCATTCTCATCAATTGCATCATTAGTTGACATTGAAATGCAATTTTTTTACGATAAAAGAATTTGGTGTATATTCTATTCACATGTGTTCTTATTTGCCTCAAAAGAATTTGACGGGAAGATTCGAAAGCTTACCACTTCCAATTTTAAAAGTATTTTCATTAAATTCAACATCACATTCTAGATTTTCATCTTCATTTTCATCTTCATCTTCATTTTCATTTACATTTCATCTTCATTTTACATCAACAAAATGGTTTTCATTTTTCATTTCCATTTCATTTTCATGTAAAATCATCTTCATTTTCATCAACAAAGCGGTTTTCATTTTCATTTTCATTTTTTCATTTCATCTTCATTTCATCAACAAAAGCGATTTTCATTTTCATTTTCATTTTCATCAAAATCACCGAGGTTTTGTTTTCATTTTCAAGAAAATGATCATTTTGATTTTCATTTGCAAAAAAGATTTTTCTTTTTGTTTTCAACAAATTCTATAAAAGTTTCATCTCTCTGAATATAGTCAATGTCAACATCATTAAGACTAGCATCATGTAAACTTCTACATAACAAATTTACCATTTCACTAACATGTGGATTTGAAGACATACCTGATTGTGCATATTGAAACATTCTCCATAGCATCCAAAGAGGGATTTGAAGACATAGTAGGACTTTGTTTGTATAATCATATTCTTCTCCAAATTGACTCCTTGCAAATTAGCTTCATCTATAACCATGGTATCCTCAATGTTTTCATCTTCAATAGTTGTTGAATTGGTTGCTCCACCATCATTCATTGATTTCATTCTCATTCTTCTTTGTCTCGCTTTGTCTCTCTTTTCTATTTGCTTCAACTTCTTGAGGAGTCAATGTCTTCCTTCTCTTATTACGAGCTTTATCTCCCATAATTATAAAATTCTCAAGCACAAATGAATGTTAATAGTGAAATACTTCAAAATATTCAATCCAAATTGGAAATTGAATACCTATTAGGACAAAATTCTTTGTGTTCCTCAAAACAATTAGAAAACTACCGCAATTCCACTTCAAAAATTGTTTTCTTCATGCCTCATTTGAAAAATTCAATCCATATTGCAAATTGAAACCTTTTGTTCCTCCAAACAAGAACAAAAATAACACAATTTCACTTCAAAAATGGTGTAGATGATGCCCCGTTTGATAAAATCAACTAAAAATCAAGTTCACCACCTGTAAATACAATAGCTTATGAAAAATAATTTACTTTTACTGCTCTCGGCCGTACATGTGAAGTTGCAGACTTTACAGTAATTTTTTGCAGTGCATTTAAATAAAATAAACGGGATCCTGCTTACTATAAACGAGATCCGCTTATAAAAATTGAGATCTCGTTTATAAGAAGCGGGATCCCGTTCTATAATTGGAATCCCGTTCGTCGGCATTGAATGTCGAGGCAGTTGGCCGGGAAACGGGATCCCGTTTATGAAACGGGATCCCATTTCCTTTACAACAGTCTGAATATTGTAGAATAGGGAATGGGATCCCAATTATAAAACGGGATCCCATTTATGAATAAACAGGATCTCGTTTTATAGTCAGGATCCCGTTTTTTCAAATTTGATTTTTTTTGCTTTGTGGTCGGGTTTTTTCCTAGGTTTTTGGTTTGGGAAAAGCATTGGAAGTCATAACCTAGGCCTTCAACCTAGTTTGACCTGCAAGTAGAAGGTCCTAACAATGTCAAAGAAAAATACCAACTTTGGACATATGGCTGACGACCTTTTTTGCAGAATTTTTTGACGAAATTAAAACCCATTTTAGATGAAACAATGTAGATTCTAAATATGTAATTTTTTTTGCAATTGGATTATTTTTTCTATTTTTCAATTAATTTCTAATAAAATTGGTCCATAAACTTTAAATATCAGGGTTTTTTACTATTTTAATAACTTTTGATCAACATAACATTTTGACAAACGGATTGCACAAGAACAAACTTCAGACAATTCTTTTCAATTTAAAAAAAAAATTTTAAAAAATGATAAGTTTAGGTCATCTTATGCATGTCGTACATGACGATTTTTCAAAACGACAAATCTGCCTAATAAAAATTTAAAAAAAAAAATCAATAAAATTACAAAAAAATATCAAGAAAAGCTTCGGAGTCATAAAACTTTTCCCAAAAAGGATTTAGAAAAATACGATAATTTAAGTCAAAATATGGATGTCGCATGCATGTATGGTAAAAAAAATGACTTTTAAACAGTAGTTTTTAGAAATGCCTATTAAAACTCAATTTGTACAATCTGGGTATTGAAATAAATTACATATTTGGAAACTAGACTCCGAGCACTACATTTTATGATTAGTGAATTTTTTAAAGATTTCATCTATAAGTGCTTCAAATTTTAAGGTCAAATGTGTCAAATTCTGAAAATCAGGAAAAACACTTCCACTTTTTGGCCAAAAAGTGGACTCAACTTCTTGCACACACCCGCACATCATAAACAATTGATTTCAAGGTTTTCAGATCTTATTGAGATCTCTCCTATCCTTCGAGTACTTTTCTGTATCTTTTTGTTTAGTGATTTGAATTCATGTTTTGAGTCTCTAGGGTTTAGTTTATTCATGTTTTCATTTCCTCCTTACTAATAATTTTCTTAGTGGTGAAGCTATTTTTAATCACACCTAAGGAAGCCTCCTAGTAGTCCTATTAGTAGCAACCCCTTCCCTCAATTGAGTCACTTGATTGAGGGATCTTGGTTTCCTTTAATGAAATAGAGTGAAATAGGTCCCCTTTCCCTTGTGTTTCATCTCCTAAAAGGTGGAGCACCCTATTTCCATGCGTTCAGCATGAACACTAAATTTTTACGTGGAAAAACCAAAAAGGAAAAAACCATGGTGAGGATTACCTCACAATATATTATAACTAGTCATAACATATCACAGAATGGCTCACTACCTTTTGGACTCACTATCCAAAGAATAAGAGAAATAGAAAGGAGGGGTGGCTCATTGTCAAGATTTGAACTACTAATAATGTATCTTCAACATGCAAGAGATAGAGTTCCAATATAGCTCAAAATATTTAATCAACACACTTTGTACTACACTTCTTCCACATGTTATGCTGCTTATATTCACATCACATTCACACTATATTCACATACTTTGCATCAAATTGTATACATACTTGCATCAACAGCAAAAGTGAACTTACATTTATATGCATTACATCCTCAAACACTTACAACATCAATTAGGTTGGCCTAATTAGATGAAACATGTAATACATTAACTTGTTGGCTTAAGATTCAAACAAACAAGCTTCATGCCCTAATTCAAAACTTGTAACACATCCAAGTAGGTCAGAGGGGACCTATAATAATTCCCATAAGTTCACTCAATTCATATTTAACTTGGCATACCCCTAAAATCCTTAGGTTAGCACCAGATAGTAAAGATTAGTGACATGAACCATCTATTTGTTCACAACACAACATGCAAACCTCTATAACACTTGCCACTTGGACCACACACCCTCCTAACACCTATAAGCATTCCCACAAAACTGCATAACCAAATATTCTTTCGTGATGGAATGTGGAGTATTCCAATCATGTACTTTGTAGTGGTAACACTATCACTGGTAGACCCAATACTTTGTCAATCATAACATTTACACCAGAAGACATCAAGACATGAAACTTTGGATTTAAGATCCTCCAACATATACCAAAATTACCTTAGAACTGTAGACCAAAGTTCTTCAAGTGGCGAAGCAATCCAGACCTAAAAATTGATACTTTGTACACTAAAAATGTATTTTGTTACTTAGCCAAATATTCAACACATTTCTTTTTACCAAATCAAAACTCTTGCAAATGTATATTAGACTGTCATTACCACAATAACTCATGCTCATTAAATAGGTATACATCAATGACAACACCATAGATGCTCATGTTGCCAACAATATCATCAATGACAAGCAAACCAACAATTTCCTCAAACTCCCAACATCTTCATCTCAAAAACTTGTTTTTCATTCATTAGTCACCTCTATCTTTGAATGGAAATTTCATCTACACAATTATCCATCAAATATGTTAAATAATTCATTATTATCTTCTCATCACTTCAAAATGGTAAATTTCCAATTTCTAGTTGAGTTGACTATTCGACCTCTTTAGTTAAGCCAAGTATTTAATCCGTTCTCATCTCTTAGTAGATTTTTCCTTAGAAACTCTACATTAAATCATTTTCTCATCATTTTTATCAATCACTCTTATGCAAGTCCATTTTTTCAAAATCCGTCCTCATTTAAATCTAGTGTTTGTTGTTAAGTTGCATCCACATCCAAACAAAGTGAAATGAACATATTTTTTTAAGTTTGCATTGAAGTGGTTAGATTAAGATTAAGATTTGTTTTCTACTTGTACTTTCAAGTTTTTTTGATTTCTAGTTTTTTGATTTCATAACACAAAATATTATTTAAATAGTATATAGAAATTTCAGTGTTTATAGATTAATAAGATGTAACATACATCAAGAACACATCAAATATGTTTGAAAAGTGTTGATCAAACATTCCATTTGATAACATCTTTAAATGTTTTGATGAAAGCAAACCAACCATTAACAATATTTGTTCATTATTGCTAGATCAAATCCATTAAATAGGGCATTGCTTCAAAACACATTGTTTCCTTATTCCTCTCTACTCTACAATGAAAGGAAAAATCTCCTTATAAACAAAACTAAAAAGCTAATAAATCTAAAAATTACCATTTTTGATAGTTTTTTACAATTGTCATTTTTTGTCACTTTTAGTAATTTTGAATGCTCATCTCTTTGAGCTCGGATTTTTCCATAAATATACATACAACTATGAAGACACTAAGTGTCATCTTACAATCCAAATTGGAAACTTGAGTTCCAAATTATTAAAAAAGAAAACTTTCTAAAAAATCAAAAAAATAACTAAAAACTTATTTTGAGGGCCTATATGAATGAATTTGGCCCCCAAAAAAGTGTTGAAACAGCCAGCTAACGAGTTGAGCTTGATTGGTCATCCAAACAACTCCAACTCCTCATAATACATCTTCCTATAAAATTTCAGCCCAAACGAACTTTCGATTTAAAAATTATATGAATCTTAAAAGCCCCTGCATCATATTTTTACAAATTTAAATTATAACAAACAATAAATTAACTATTTATTTTAAACTTATAAACTTATAAAAGTTTAATAATGTAGAATACTCAATATAAAGAGTATTCAAACTTACAATCTTTAATTAGAGTACATTGAATTCACTAACCTTACTTTACAAATGAATGCCAACAACTTTTGATCAATCTGATCTCAAATAACACAAAAAAATCCAACTGAATAAAGTTTAATGTTGGTGTTACTAATTTAACAACTGAATAAAGTTTAATGTTGGTGTACTAATTTAACATCTATTTAAGTTAAACTCAAAGCATGTTTCACCATCTCCTCAAACTCTTTCCTCTTTGTAATCTCCCATCTTTCTCCCTATGTCATCAATAATAAACAATGTTATCAATTTCAGTAATCAAAGTTAATTAATTTATGCTAACAAGACAAGTTTGTGTGCAAGACATAACCTCTCTTTTGGAGCGGATTGTGACCTCAATTGCCTGCTTAGTTGCGTCTATCTCCCTCGACTGTATTATCACAACCTCCACGTCCAATTTTGTTTCTCTCAAGCACTTCACCACGCTAACAACGGCATCCATGTGAGTAAAAGTAGACCCTTTTTTCAGGCTTACTTGAATGATGGCCTCTTCTGGAATACTGCTCTCCTCAATCACTACAACTACTTCTTCACAATTATAAGGCATAAATGCATTTCTTCCTGAATCTGCTGTGTAACCATTTGATAAGCTACTGTAAGTTTCACTTATATTATGGCTACCTGTTTTACTCAGAGTTTGATTTTGTTGTTCAAGCTCTTCAATGCGACGCTTTTTCCGATTCAGCTCCATTATCGCATTTGACAACGTGGAAATTTTATCAGCTTTCTGCATACACGTAAAAGCATTTCGTGATCAAAATGGAAATGAAGTCAGCCAAAATTCCAACGCCTAAATTTGATGGTTAGAGATTTTTCCCGTTAAAGACAATTGAAATAATCAATAAATTACTTTTCAATTCAGAAATTAAACCTACTTTAACCTTCAAATCAAGAAACAACTTAAACTGTTTATTTTTCGGCTGTAACAACTAACAAGAATTTAAAGTTAAAAGCATGAAGTTTCCACAGTCCATGACAATATATATTAAGATTTTTGAATTAAAACTGTGTGCAAATTTTTACATCAATTTTTTGGATCTTACAAATCATACTCCATGATCCACTATCAAAATGCAATGCAAATAGAAAAAAGAGTGAAATATCATGAAAACACCTGACCCTCCCTGAAAATGAAATAAGTTTTCCCGATTACTATGAGTCCTATCTACCTGTTAAATTGAGTTTTATAATGGGAAAATTAAGAAGAGTCTACCTTGGGATCGTGAGGAAGAAGAGAACGTAAATCCAGAAATAGTTGGCTAAGTTTGAATCTTCTCTTGCGCTCAGAAATCCTACGGGTAAACGCATATGCTTCCTCTACCACACTTTCATCTACTTCCCAATTTGACCTGCCTTTACTGCTCTTATACATTCTACCCAGAAAATCTAAGCATTTCTTGATTGATTTCTGATTTATTGCAGATGCCGGACGCAATTGGACTCCCACGGTTGACCATCCCCCGTACTTCCTGAATGCGCTTTTTCCTTTCAGTGCAGTCTGGGCATGGAAAAGGTCATCAAATCGCAGAGAGGAGCTTGAAATTTGAGCAATTTCAATGGATAGATGGCACAACTCGTCAAAGGGTGGAGGAATATGATATTGCTGAGGTAGCAGCCAAGGAGCAACGTACACGTCATTCCAAAGATTGTTTGTAATAACTAAATCTTCCCTCTCAAGGCCTGGAAAATTATGCACTACACCTCCAATGATTGGTGGTGCTGCTTGGAAAATATCATCATCCATCAAAGTCGAGGAGCTATCAAAGATCTGTTCAGAACTGTGTTCCATGTTAGTAATGAGTACACAGTTCTCTGTCTGGTTTTAAAGGGTCATCATGGAGTTTTTCAGGGAAGTTTCTCCGTGTGGGTCCTTTTCTTTGAGATTTTCAAAAACAAACGACGTGGAAGGAAACTTGGAAGCCAATTTTTTAAACGGTCAAAGACAGTGGCACATACATCAAACGACATTAAGCCCACCGTCATGGAATTTGTGGTTACAAGCAATTGACAGGAATTTACGCGTTTCTTTCTTATGCATGGCAGACGACGGAATGGACTGAGACCCGCGACTTGCAGGGGAAACTGCCATTGTTTGATAAGACGCGTGAATAAAAACAATGTGTGCTGAGTTGTATTTTCGCAATTGTTAAAACAAAATCGACCAAAAGTCTATAACTTCTGTACGACACCGTCAAAATCGACCAAAAGTAGTTAGACGACTCCATCAAAATCCACCAAAACCCTATAACTTCTGTACGATTCCATCCTCAATGGTACATGTGTTAAATTGTATGTGTTATAGTGATTTTTTTGAATTTAATTTCATGTGGTTTATTTGTATCAATGTTTTAGATCACATTTTTTAATTTATCTTCAAGATGAAAAGAGAGTTGTAGAAGAAAAATAGAAGATTGTTGAGTGGATAAAAAAAAGACGTGAAAGGTGTTTAGATTGTACAAAATTTACGATAAAAATTAAACATGAGGAAAAATAATTAAATATACAATTAAAAAAGATTAAATAAAAAAATGAGAATAGAGATATATAAAGAGATATAAAGATATATAAGATCTACCTTTATATCTTATAAAGATATATAAAGATCTAAAGAGATTTATAAGATATATCTTATAAAGATATATAAAGATCTATAAGATATATCTTTTATGAAAGAAGATATAAAAATATAAAAATATATAATTAAGAAAAATATATATAAAGAATTAAAGAAAAATATCTTTATATTTCTAACTTATATTTTAAGAAATAAAGAAAACAAAGATATGATTATATATAATATATTTTTTTTTATAATATAAGATATAAAGATGTATTACCTATCTTTATATCTTATATATATAAGATATATATGTATATCAAATATATAAATATTTAAATATATTTAAGAATAACTTTATAATTATATATCTATATAAGAAATAAAGATATAAAATATATAGAGATAACATCATATAAAGGTTCCCACATTAGTGGGGAGGATGGGCTATGGGATATGTGTTGGAATGTGGGATGTAGTTTTGTACAACATTGCCCTGCTAGCGCGATACGGGAGGAGGGTAGTGAAGGAAGGATCTTAGTGTGAAGGACAATCAAACTCTTGAACGGTGTTGCCAAGGTACTGCAGGGACGATTGGATGAGATCATTCGACATAATTGCATTGAATTGGAACACTTTGTGGGTGCATTAAAAGGAGGCGAAGGATGGTAGTTTGGTATTCTTGTGTTGGTTTTCGATGGAGGTAGCGGTGGTAAGATGACAGTGAAGCAAGAATGGAGGCACTGATTTAGTTGACTGCAACAAGAAAACTTTGGGCTTTTTTGGGAAAAACAACTGAGTCAATTGCGCTTAGTCTTTAGGGACTGGGATCCCTTAGTCCTAGGAGTCCACACGGAGCTAGTTCTTGGTAAGGAGTTCATTATTTCCTCTGAATGCTATCGAACCAATGCTAATGTTGCCTCGCGTTTTGTCGTTGTGTTGCTAGACCTGCAACTACCTAAGGCGATGGTCCTTCTAATATCAAGGAAGCTTGTTTTGACTAATCTTTTGGGTGCTGTTGAAGAAGCGATAATTATATCAAAACTTGGCGTGGGGATGCTGAGCCCGAGGGACCTTCCCAAGGTCTTCCTCCCCCATATTCATGTTAGAAGATACCCATTCTTACTGGATGTGAAAGGTGCGGATCTGGAGGCTCACAGAGCTCGTGCTTGGATCGGGGTTGAATTTTTGAAGGTTTGGCTTTATTTGGAGGTTGCACCAAGCATCGACTAAAAGGAGTAGTTTCGTGTGGTGCTTCAAGATGAAGGGATGCTGCCTGAATAAGGCTGCAGTTTGGGATTGTAAGTTTTTTGTTGTCTGCTATTGGTAGTCGTAGTGTCTATGGGTAAGGGTGTATAGTGAAAGGTCTCCTTTTGCAGATGGATGAGATGTAATGGGGTTTATGTTTGGTTAGTTCATTGTAATGGGATGTAATGGGGTCAGTCTAGAATCTACATTGGCATCTATTTTGATGAGGGGTGGATGAGTGCACTATTTTTGGAAGAGGAAAAAATGGGTTTTATAGGGACCCGAAACCAAAAAGTTTACATACAAAAGATTAGATTGTCAAAGTCACCATTAACAGAAAGGTTGTAAAGAAAACAGCAAAATGACAAAGCCTCAGCCAACAAGGGCTACAAAAAAGACCCAAAAAGACTAGATAAAATGCCAGTAGCAACTAAACTTGGGACTTTAATGTTTCCACAGTCTCAACTTCCAAGTCGTTCATTTCATGAACCCCCCTATTTAAGATCTGAACCATTTGGGTAGTAGGAGGTGTTTTCCTCTTAAGGTTGGCACAGGTCCTTTTCGATATACCTTGGTCCCCATTCTTGCTTTTATCCTTGTCCTCTTTGAGATCAACAACCAGCGAGCCCTGTTGCGACTTCTCCAACTTTTCAGACATTGCATTGATGATAATGGCATTGTGCCTAGCCATTTTATGGTTTTGTTCCACAACATTTTTCATGTTATTTTTTATTTTAACAATCTCAGCTTCTAGAGTCTTATACTTGTCCTCAATTGTCATCTTCTCCCGTTCTAGTATTATTCTTTTTCTGTTTTCCTTCTTCATTGCTAAGAGCAGACAACTTCAATTCCAGTTCCTCCAACTTGCTATTAAGAACCCTATTTCTATGATTAAGATCATTACTTTCTTGATAGGCCCATTTCAAAACCCTGAAAATGTCACCAACGCCACTTCTAGCAGAGGCAAGAATATCTCCAGACTGAACCCGGTCTAAAATGAGATTAACATCATCCAGATTGGGGGAGCTAGGAAATATGGTACCATCAACTCTGAAAGAGGCAAGAGGGGTAGACACAGAGTTTAGGGTTCTCAGTTTTGTCCTCCAGAGAGTCCGTAGAGTAGGAAACCAACTTATTGGCAGGGGAGCCCTTAAGAGTGGGATTCTTTTTAAGGGAACCAGGCAGTCAAGGTAGATCTTAGGGTTAGCTTTAGCAAGCTGGGGTTTACTAAGTTGGGTTTTCTTACCAGACAGCATAGGGGGGAGGTGGGCTTCAACAATTCTCTCCTGGTTAGGCTGATTCTCTGAACCACCACTGTCCGTTTCATAGTCCTCAGACATCGTGGAGGCAACCAGTTTGGATAAAGTTGACAGGCTTTGATAGTGTTCATATATTAACCTAATAAGACCAGGATGAAGAATAGGTTATCTCCTAGGATTTTTCTTGTGGTCTTCAAGGCTATTACTCAACAAACATAACAGATAATGAGGTAGAGAAATCCATACCTTATGGCGGAATTGGTTAAGGATAGCAAAATGATGACCATAAACTCTGGTGAATCTCTCGTCTAGGGTAATATACTCCATTATGACACGAAGCACCATTCTCCACAGTGCCTTGATGGTGTCTATTTCAAAATAGCTGTTGAAAATTTTGACCAGTTTCAATTTCTCTTTTTCCTTCTTAGGTAATTTAATTACCGCCTCGTCAGAAAACCTTCGGTTGCGATAAAACTTCACACCCTCAGTGGACATTCCAGTCACCTCTCCTATAATTTTCTCATCCAACTTCACCTTTCTCCCAAACAGGATTATTTCTCCATTATTCCAGTTCTTCTCAAAATAGTCTGTGGCCATAGTATCAGGCCCGTGAAGTTTTTCAAGAAATGGAACCAAGTTCCACCTCTCACAACCTGTTTCTAGACCTTATCATTCCTCGTGTGCACCTCGTAGCTATTTGGCTTGACTCTTTTCTTGTCCCCCCCATTTTTGTTTACACCTCACTACAGACTCTATGAGTGCTGAAAATCTGTTGCAATTTTTCACAACCATTCCAATGAACCCACAAAGCGTGTCACTTTTTCTTCCCAGCTAAGTAATATGACACGGCCCCATCAAATCTCTTGATTTCGATGTACTTAGCCCTTTTCCCTTTAATCATTAAATATATTTGCCTCTTTCCCATGCATAACATCATAATCTAATAAGGCCCTGACTTCAGCTCCCAAATCCCTAAAATTTTGCCATGTGTTCAATCCTTGCCTCTTTACCCCCTCATTTGCAAAGTAATCCGCCACGCTGTTAGCTTCCCTGTAGACGTGTGAAACTTTAACTTTATCGAACTTGTCTAGAATAGACTTTGCTTCATAAATCCAATTCTTTATAGACCAGGAGGGGGGTCCTACCTAGGAGACAGTCAATGATGTTTTTAGAGTCCCCTTCAAGCCATAAGTATTTAATATTCAAATTATGAGCTAACTTTAAAACTTGAAAAGCTCCTATAGCCTCCGCCACATGGTTGGTTTGATGACCTAGGGAAATGGCTACAACCGTCATAAAGTTACCATTTGAATCCCTTAACACACCTCCACTTCTGGCCATCCCTGAATTGCCCTTCGCAGTGCCATCAAAGCTGGCCTTAGACCAGCCATTTGGAGGAAAGGTCCAACACACACCCTCCCTGCTTTTCTTAGCTGGCTTGGATGCCATAGAAACATCCATTTTAATATTCCAATCCTTTTCTATCATTAAATCATAGGGAGTACACACCATAGCTTCAAGGTTAAGAGATTTTTGGGGAATAACATTGAAGTTTTCCTTTATAAGGCTAATTTTTTTTCAAAAGCATTAACCTCCGACATCTCCTTATCCCTGAAAAAGTCTGTTATTATGTTCTTTCCACACTCCCCAAACAACAAAAGGGAAAATAAAATCCCATAACCTTCTAATGAAGGGATTTGATGATGAGTGCACTGTTGAACATTGCCATGATGGAGAATTATAAACCCGTTTAAATATTTAATAAAATACACATATTTACGAATAAAAAAAACATCATATAAAGTAGTATCTTTGTAACATAAGCTTTTTTTTATCTTTAATAATAGATAAGATATAACTATATAACTATATATTATATATTATTATATCTTAAATAAAACTCATATATTATATAATTATATATATTATTTATAAAAGAAAAAAATTATCTTTAAAATTATAACTTATATCTATAAATCTGATTTATATATAATTATAAAAAAACAAAATTATATAGTTATCTAATATATATAGAAAAATATATATCTTTATAAATAAATTCTTTTATATAAAGATATCTTGATCTATAAAATTATTTTTATATCTTTATAAAACCATAAGATATCATTTTTATATTAGGATAAAATATATATTTTAAAAATTTTAAAAGTAACAAATAAGATATCTTGAATATAAAGATATAATGATAACTTATATATATCTAATAAAGATATATTTTCAGTTATATATAAAGATATAATTATGTATAAATAGAAATACCTATAGATTATAAGATAAAGATAAAATTTAAAAATAAAAATATAATTATATAATAAATTATGAAATTAGAAACTAATTTAGATTTAAAAGATACAAATTATATTATGAAAGATATCAGATTTAAAAAATAAGGAATTAAAATCAAGAGGGGAAAAAGAGGAGAAAAGAATAGAAAAAGAGAGAAAAATGAGAAAAACAAGGAAAAGAGAATTGGGAAAATTAGAAAAGGAGGGTTGAAATTAGGTGCATAAAGGGATTTTTGAAAGGGAAAAAATGAGAACATAAAAAGCACAACAGAAAAATAAAAAATGGTTTAACAAAATTCTTATCCTAGTTTTCTAGTTGAAGTAGGATAAAGAGAATAAGAGAAGAACAAGTTCGGGAGCCAAGGAACAAAGGGAGAGGGAAAGGAGGGAACTAGGAGGAAGTTGGATTGGAGAAATGGGGTGAATAAAAGGGGGATAGAGGGGGAGCTAGGAGGGAGGTGGGTGGAGGGTTTTGAGATTAGATAAAAGAGTTTACCAAGAGAAAGTTAAGCTCCACCCTTCATAATGATTAAGTTTTGAGGGGCAGTTATTGATTTCAATGGCTTCCTTAAGTCTCCTTTTGAAAAATTTGTTTTATATGGATAAGATTTGAGTATTTTTGAGACAAATTAGCTAGATCTGATTTGATGACATGATCGTGCTTGACCTCTACACAGTTTTCTTTGATTTTGGTTCACCTATGTAAGGGATACCATAAGAACACACAACCTTGTGGGTAAGTGCAAAAAGATGGGGGTCCAAAAAGGGGTCTTAAGTGGCCACTTTTTTTCTGAAATCAAGAAATACTGACCTTGGATGTGAAATTGAGGATAGTTACACTCAAACTTTTAGATGCAACAAAAACAAGGATCATAGTGCTTCGAGTCTACTTTCTAAACTACTATTTTTTTTAAAAATGGTAGAGACTAAGGGGTTCAAAAGAGGGAGCAACATAAATTGGTGCTAATTTTGTCAAAAAAACATAACATAGTGATTTTTGTGGCTCCCTCAAAAGGTTAATTTTTTTTCGGTATTTTTAAAATCGCTTCAGTGAGAAATTAGCTAACAACATGTAGTTTATGCCTGATTTTTCTGATAATTTTTTAATGAATATTTGATTTTTTACTAATTTTCAAAGTGGGCATTTCCCGAAAAACATGATTTTGGTCGTGCTATCCCTATAAATTTTGAAAACTAATTGAAAATATTTTTTTTAATATGTGTAGAATGGAGTATAGTTTCTAAAAATGTAATTTATTTGAAATTTTGATGAATGGTTAAATTCTATAAAGAAAAAAAATACCAAACACTGGTTTTTGCCAAAAAATAGACACAAGAAAAATAAATTAAAGATCAAAGGCTTAACATTGTCAAAATGTGAAAAAAATTACATCGTTAGATAGCTAAGAGACAGCCTAAGATTACTCAGGTGTTCGATTTGTTTGACCTTGAAACACGTGCAAACCTGATGCTTAGCATGAACGTGATTATGTGACATATTATAGAATTTGCAAAAACACATCATTGGATGTTGGGAAGGCACTCCAAGCCTTTGGGTTGGTATTCCAAAGCAAATACCAAGCCTAAGGCTTGGAGATTCCCAAAGCAAGAAATAATGCAAGCGCGTTATAATGCGAGTGTGTTATAACACACTCGTGTTATAATGCACTTGCATTATGACATGCTCACATTATTTCATAGTTTTTGACATGTTTTTTTGTGTTTGTGCTTAAATTGCCTAAGCAAAACATCATGCAAGTGCATTATAACACACCCACATTATGTCTTGCTTTGTGTTAAATACTAGTCTACTAAATGTACGTATATATATTTGTATGACATGTATGTATGTATGTATGCATGCTTGTATATAAGTATGTATGCTTGTATGTATGTATGTGTGTATGTATGTATGTATGTATATAAGATTGTATGTACGTATGTATGTATTGGGTATGTGTAGAATCATCATGGAAAAAATAGGCCCTTAAGTGGCAATAAATTCAAAAAAATTAGAGTTAGGCAACTTGATGTAAAAATTTGAATAAGTTATCTATATTATTTCAAAAATATGTAAGAATAAAATCTGTAGCAAATTGAATCTAGTTTCTAAACTACTAGGTTTATTTAATAAAAAAAAAATCTATTTGGTGAAAATTTGAAATTTCAATGCAGTAGTACTTAAATTTTAGGGAAAAAATAAGAAGTAGGTGTCTGTCTGACCACCCTAACCACTATAAAATGATAATATTTTTTTATAATATTTTAGATATAAGTAGAGGACTCATGT
>VDFB02271358.1:845062982-845151043 GCA_007258455.2 Sequoia sempervirens
GGGTTGGAGTGAGAGGGACTTATCTAGGTAGGGTGGGAGGGATAGAAGGAGAGAGAGAGATTTATCTAGGTAGGGTTCCAGAGGGAGAGACCTGAGAGAAAGAGGGGGGATGTGAGGGAGAGACCTGAGAGATAGGGAGAGAGAGGGAGTGTAAGAGAGAGGGAGCACCGAATGAATGGGAGAGAGACAAAGGGAGTGAGAGAGAGAGGGAGTGAGAGAGAGGGAGTGGGAGAGAGATAGAGGAAGTGAGAGAGAGAGAGACTACAAAAACTGTGGAACTTGGAAATGTTCTATCTGAGGCTACATGATCATGTAGGGCCTATCTACAATAACCTCTCTTAGTTTTTTGATAGCTCCAAATTGTTTTCCTATGGTGAATAGATTTCAATTGATGGAAAATGGGTTAGTTGCAAGTAGTGTAAAGTTGCAAGGTAGGCTACTTTTTTTTGGTTCTTCATGGGTCCAAACAGTTAGCGCCAACATGTCTAGGTGGGCACATCTACGCTAGGCATGGTCACCGCGCTTTGATATAAAAGGTTCATAGTCTTTCGTATTCGACGGGTCACAACATTTTTCCTTTGAAAAGTCACAACCAAACTCATAACATCACTATTTGTGAGAACCTAAATTGATTTATTTGTAACTTTTTAGATATGCTTTGGGAAAAGGAAATTCTTGAACTTTCAGCTGGTGATGTTTCTATCATGCATGTCTCTTGAAGTTGTTTATTGACTATTGTAAGCATGCAATTTTAAATTTTAAAGTTGCATTCTTCTAATTATTGGGTTTGAATTCATGTTTAGCAATAGGATGAATATCCATGAAGTTTGTTGTTGGGAAGGTTGATTCGTGGTCTCTTAATCTCCAATAATCCAATGCCCTTATGATCTTTAATAAGACTTCCAAGCCTTGAGTTTTTGTTTGTGAGACTTAGTTGTTACTTTCCATTTTCTTTTGTCAATAGTTTTATGATATTTTCTTTATCTGCATAATACATGAACCATAAAGCATACAAGAGAATGGTAGCATCAAGCATACTTGTGGAATGGTAAATGTCTTCCTCAATAATATAAAGCATGAAGCATACAAATGAGGCAGGAAGCATGGTAGCATAGAGCATGAAGCATCAAGCATGTCAGACATACACATGAATTTCCTCCATGAAGCACATGAAGCATGAAGCATTACTATATTCATATGATTAATTTAATGTTTAATAATCTTACAAGATGACAATATTATATATTTACAATTATAGAAAAGAAGAGTGCATGGAAAAAAACTTAGATTTTAAATATTTGAAGTAAAACATATACAAATATCTATTAAAGCATGATTAATAATGAAAGTATGGACACCATCAAATTAAATATATTTGTATTAACCAAACAACCATGTAGGAATACATCAACATATGTCAATATAAGTATAAAATATATACAATATAGCCATGTAGGCTTACAAGAATGCCAGATAGGCATACAAAAAATGACCCCTATCAAAATTCATTGTCATCCAAGTGAATGAAACAAATGATTGGCATTTGGTGGTCGGGTGGATGGCGATGCATATGACACTCATTTAATCTGAACTTGAGGGTTGCTCCTCCTAGGGTTTAGTTCCTCATCAAGCTTTATTTGTTACAATAACAAGTAAAGACATTAATATATAGAAATTACATTATAAAAAATGATATATTTAACAAAATAATCACTTATCGCCACTAGATGATCTCTCTCCTCATGTGAAAGATTCACATGCTCATGTTGTGGCATGCCCAAGTCTTATAGAAACCATCCAAATAGAAATTAAACTATGAATCAATAATCATTTTATTTTTCACTAACAACTATAACAATGAATGCAATTTAAAATGTATGAATCTGCCTCATACCCCCGTGAGAGGCATAGAACTTTCTATTGAATAATATAAACCTTGCTCCATTACCCTATCAACATTTGGAAGCATTTCCACTTCCATCATCTAAAAATAAAACAACAAATTATTCAATCATAAAAAGTAAAATAGTGATGCATGTCATGGCTTATAATGTATGAGATTTATCAAAAAAAAATTGAGTACTTATTTAACTATATATTTCTTACTATTATGCTTACTATTTTCCTTATCTATTGCTTGTTCGAAAGCACCTATTTTAGGCTTTTATCCATAGCAAAAAGGCGGTGAATTTTTTGATAAAATGCTTTGGTAGACATGTACAAAAAATGTGGTAGCATAGAGAAGGCAATTAACTTTTAAAAAAAGTAGCTCAAAGAAATACGGTCTCATGGTGATGGAATTCCATGAAACATTTGTTTGTCAAGGAATTCCATCACCATGAGACCACATTTCTTTGAGGCATTTTTTCAAACGGTTCATTTCCTTCTCTATGCTATTATGCTAGGATGGGGTGGATGTTATAGTGTGGTCTTTGTTATGAGATGGAGGGGGATCATGAGATGAAGAGGGATGGGTGTTTTGATCATAAGGGGAAGAGGATCAATATATGGGGTGGAAGGTGTACTTTGAGACCAAATTTTGAGAGTGATCATACAATGGAGTGGAAGAGGTACTTTGATCTGGACATGGAAGGATGTCATTAGATGAAGTCTAGGGGAGAGGGGATTGTGAGATGGAGGATAAAGGGTTATCTTGCTCTTGAAATGGAAAATCATTAGATGAGATGGAAGGGATATGTTGTTCTTGATTAGAAATGGGATCATGAGATGGAATGGGATCATATGATGGAGGAGAAGGGTTTGCTTGATCTTTATATGGAGGGGAATCTATGTTAGCATGCTTTGGATTAGGATATGGACATAGTTAATTTGATATGGATGGTGTCATGAGGGAGGAAGGTTTTATAGACTCTTTAAATTGGATAGATGGATTGATAGGGGATTCATTTAAGATTTAGGGTACTAGGATTTATCTTGATGTGGGGGTGATGAAGGTGGATGCATGATATGGGTTGAAGATTTCACCACTTCTTTTTTGCATGGGGAAACAACAACCTTTGCAAATAGTCCTTGGAGGAAGTTATAATGAGAGACATGGGATTACTTTGCTTGGTAATAGTGGGGTGATGTGGATTTTAAGGATGTGGGATATGAAAGTGGAATAAGAGGTGGAAGCTTCCATGGATTGCTAAATTTAGGATGAGGATGAGGACCTTGAAAAAGGATTTGGAGGGGAATTTTGGCTAAGGGCTTGGTTTCTGTTTTTAAAGGAAGGGGAAGGATAATCAAGAGGAGATGGATTAGGATTGGATGAAGGTAGAGAGGATGGAAGCTTAGAACCAATTCCAAGGGGACATCTAAGCATGGAATCCTTATAATTATGGAAGTATTAGGTGAGGATAAAATTAGTGGTTGTGGATGGGGATGATATGGATGGGACTTGAGGGGAGATTTGGATGGGGGATTGGCAAAAAATTGGAGCATTCTATCTATTGAAAATGGATTCAAGGTGATCCACAATGCTCCAATTTTCATCATTGGGATTATATTCGGGTTGGTCAAAAAGGATATCTTCATCATCATTGATATCATTGGGGTTGGTTGGAATGGATGAAGTTGGATTAGAATAGATTAGGTTGGAAGGAGGATATATTATATGGTTAGACATAGTGGAGGATTGATTGGAAGAAAGATTGGTATTGATTTTGGATGAGGATGGAAATTAGGATGATGGATTAGAAATGAACTTGGGGATTGGAAGAATAGGATCTAAGGATGAAGATGGAGGATGGGATCAGATCTGGGGATCTAATCCAAGACCTTAAAATGATTTGATTTTATTAAAGAGGATTATCTATTCTTAAGGCAGTGAGTTGTTTGAAAAAATGCCTCAAAGAAATGTGGTCTCATGGTGATGGAATGGCATTCCATCACCACAAGACCACAATTCTTTGAGGAATTTTTTCAAAAAACTCACTACCTTTTCTATGCTATTGCTTACTATTATGCTTTGATATATTTTTTCCAAGCATCCATAGTTTGTTGGAAAGAACCTATTTTAGGATTTTATCCATAATAGCAAGGAAGTGAATTGTTTGATAAAATTATTTGGTAGACATGTATGGAAAATGTGGTAGCATAGAAATTGGGTCTCATGGTGATGGAGATCACCATGAGACCGCATTTCTTTGAGGAAATTTTTCAAACAACTCATTGCATTGTCTATGCTATTTCTTACTATTATGCTTTGATAGATTTTTTCCAAGCATCCATAGCATAGACAAGGAAGTGAACTATTTCAAAAAACTCCTCAATAAAATGTGGTCTCATGGAATGCCATCACAAGAAAATGTAATTGGAAGCTGCTCCTAGTTATTAGTTATGCTATGTGAAGTAATTGCATCACTGCTTATGTTGACTTTCTAAAAAACTATATTGTAATTAAAATTTTGTCATCTATCAACATCTAGTTATTAGTTATGCAATGTGAAGTCATGATTTGAGTTTTAAAGATGTGCAATGCAATGCCATCATTGATATGAATATAAAGTATACAAATCTATAAGTACAATTCATTAGTTAAACTCTTTATTCTATTACCTAAGTGAAGGTTTGAACTCCACTGCCACTAGGAGGTGTTGTCATGAAACCTCCAATATTAAGCTATTTAACATCCAATATTAGATATTATAATACTATTCATATAACAATGTTATTCATGTGTAATATTTATAATTGCTTACTAGTTACATACCTCAACAGTATATGTAGTGGAGTAAAAAATAGGTGGAGGGCTGGTGAAAACAGTATGAACACTATGACCCTGAAATTTTATTACAATCATTAAACTAAATTAGTTAATCTTGTATTTCAAAAATGAAATTTAATAAGTTAAATTCAATGAACATGCTAACATTGACCTAAGTATTTATGTTGAAATCCTCATTCAAGATGACATCTACCATTGCCAATTGGTCAACTACAGATGTATCCTACACACCAACCTCTTGACTATCTGTGGGGTCATATGTATAGGTGGACCCACAAGCTTGACAAGTATGGTGTGGAACCCTACCCCTCAAATTCTCCCTTGGTTGATGCTATAATACAAGACTCACATGTTGGATGATACTCTAGGTTAGAAAACTAATAGACTATAGAGTATCCACCTCAACACTCTCCTTCACAATGGAAGGGATAGAAATATGCTCATAAGCTAGTCTAGCAAGTACTCATCTCATTGGCCATTAATGATCGAGATGTGCACCTAGTCTATCCTGTACCAACCCACCACCTCTCCCCTAGAAGTCTTGCATATCAAAATAGTTGGGGATTTTGTTGAGGACAAACTCGTAGTAGAGTTTCCTCAAGAAATATTGGTGGACCTCGTTATTGTTGAATTGAGGATGGTCAAAAACCATCCACCACCTCTTCCAAAATTTTCCTTTATCCCTTGGCGGTTGCACCAATTGATAGGAAACCTCTTTCTTGTAAGGTCAAGAGATTCATTTGTACGTGGGTTAATGAATAGTGAACCCAAGTCATATTTTATATTTTTTTCATTTTTTACTTGTGTGTATGATAGTTTATCTGCATAAAAATATTTGTACTCCCGCCTCTTATCGACCCAACCACTTAATTGCTTGCTAATTGCATCTACATGTGTTAACATAGCTTGAAGTGAATTTTTAAGCATGGTTCTTTTCAAGGTTGAACTTAAAAAGGATTGTTCAACCTCACAATTAACTCCTCAATTTGTTTTTTGTTGTTTTCAATTTCCCCCATTAAATTTTGTTGAGTTCCAAGAGAATGTTGAGGAATTATTGGAGGATTTTGTTGTTGTGGTTGTTCATCAAGATTTTATTGGTGTTGTTCATGAGGAGGAGAAGGATTTTGAGGAGGAGAATTAGGTGGATTTTTAACTCCTGAAAATTAAAGAAATTAACATCAAAAACATATTAAATCTACCTATTTAACAACAAATTCACAAAAAAAAAGCTTACTCCTTGGAGCTCCCCATTGACGTGATGACATTCTAGTGAAGAATAGTAATGATTTGGTGAAGAAATTGATGAATTTTGGGGTCTCCACAATGAGAGTGTGCCTTGGAAGGGTTTGCAAGTTGTGGATGAAGGAAAACACACAGTCTAAAATGACTTGAATTTGTTTTTTTTCTTATAAAGACTCATAATGCGCTCGTGTTATAATGTGAGTGCATTATAGTCTCAATGTGACTGAGCCTTAGGCTCGGTCACACCAAGCCATAATTCGAGCATGTTATAACATGCTCGCGCTATGAATTTTCAAAAAAAAAAACAAATTGGCCACTTTTTGGCCCCCCAACTTTTTGCACCTGCCCTTGTACACATCAAAATCAAGATATCTATGTCCTTAGGTGTTTGAGAGAAGGTATGTGGTTCTCAATTTTTTCAAAGGCTTGAAGGCACAATAGATTCCCTTTTTAAGGAATTTTGTGATTATTTGGGATATACCTTCATTGTATGGAAGGGTTTCATTAGGAGGGATGTAGGGTTGATTGGAATTGGGTTTGAAGAAGAGATTTTATTTTTTTAGGTTGAAGGTTCTAGATATTTTTTTGTTCCTATAACCATTCAAAAGGAATACATGGAAAATATAAGATAATTCATTGTCTAAGTTTTCTTCATCATAAATTTGGAAGGCTCTCATGGTCAAGGTTTTAAGGATGCATAATTTGAGGGAAAGGTGGTGCTGGGAGAAAGAGTAAAGGTAGAGGTCAGTGTGGGTGATTTTGCAAAAAATCCTATGAGCTAAGGTTTTTTCCAAATTTTTGGTACGTCAAGGAAGGGAAGTTGGTTATCAGTCTCAATCTCTTTGGTGAAAGAGATAGAAGGGTTCACATTGTTTAGTTGGGCATGGAGCTTTTCTAGATTTTCCAAACCATGTGGCCAATATATATTGATATCATCCACATAGTGTTTCCACCACCTTGGTTTTTGGGGGAAAGAGAAGAGGGCAACTTCTTTGAAATGGTCCATGTAGATGTTAGCTATAATGAGAAAGAGGGGGGAACCCACAACTACATGTCATCTTCTTCAAAATTCTTATAACTACACCATATGTGTTGGCTATTTATGTTATCTATAATTTATTTAGAATTATTTATATGAGTTTAGGTTATAATCTATTCTTTCAATTTTAAATTATATTTTACAATATAATCTATAACTTTAATTTACTATACTTTTGTATTATAAATAAATATATATATATAACATTTAATTTTTAATAGACTATAAGAATTTCTTATAATTTTAATTATAAGAAAATATTGTATAATTTTTAAATAATATTTTAAAATTGTAATTTTTTGGAAAAGTTACATCTTAATTTAGAATATTTTCAAAGATTATATATAAATGGTGTTTTCCTTTTGTAATTTTTAAATTTTTAAAATAGAATTTTTTTTTTTTTTTAAATTTTAAACATATTAATTTAGAAATTTACTATTAATTGTAATTTAATAAATTTAGGGTATTTGTTTTGGGCCTTTGACCTTTTATAAAAAAAATTAGGGTATTTATTTTGTGTATGAACTTTTAAGGTAGTCACTATTTTTTTTTTACCATTCTATTTTTTATTTTCTTTATATTTACAAATTTATAATTAGATAACCATGATATGCATGATGTTACTCATTTAAACATATTATGATCAAACATTTTCTTATGGATCACCTTAGGACCTATTAAATATGTAGTGCCCAAAGTTCAACATAGATAAAACACATAATGCATAACTGCTCTATTTTGGAAAAAATAAAGAACTACAAATGGGTCATGCATTAAACATGTACACCTATCATTGTCACATGCTATCAATGTCACATGAAATCAAACACACATCGAAAATATATGTTCTCAATATGCAAGCGAAAGGAAGAAAATAATATATTATTGCAAGAATACATGACACATATCCCCATGTGAGATATTGCATATTCTAAAAGGTTTCTTTGACATGAATGGCATCAATATATGTGACACCCAAGGTTTTCCATTCCCTTGGTGTACCCTATATGGAAGAGGAAGAGCCAATGCCCTTCCATTCTTGTTTAAGCATAAAGATGGTAATGCTTAGAATAGTTTAACAAGACCAATTAAATGATATTGTAATCAAATTTCCTTATTTAAATTCATTTTCCTCATCTAATATCTCTCCATACATTTCTCTCCTATTTTATCCTTTCATTCTACTCCTTAAAGCATTATATTTCCCCTTCCCTATTCTTTTGTGAGGTTATAACCTACACTCATTTTCCCAAACCCTTGTGTTCCATATTAGAACCTTTCCTCATTAAATAATTCTCCATTTTTCCTAACTTTTGTGTATCTTGTTCAAAATAAAATATGAATTTAACTTCTATATTATTTATATGTTAGATAAATTAACCCCAAGACAATGAATTAGGAAGTCAACCAAAAATAGTGTGTTATATAATACATTAACATGCAAATAAATAGATTTACCTATCCATCTAGACACCATAAGATCAGTCTAGTTATATTTTTGTATCATATATTCTCTGTATAATATATATTTATTATTTCAAGCATAAATATGGAAATCATATATTCTAGGGTAGTACTTATTCTTATCTTACAATCAATATACATACATACATATATCTAGTTCATTCTATACTCTGGTTTCTGAGGGTTTCATAGAGGTCAAACTCTTTCATATTGGCCACTAATGCATGTGTGGTATTGATGTTGGTTGTGGTAGTAGTATCATCTCTTCTAGTATTGAAACTATTATAGGATATGCATGTTTGTTGTATACCTTACCCTTAATTTTATTTATGGCAAGGAATCACCCATCAAATGTTGCTCCCTTGACTGTAGTGGTGGATTTGTTGTCCTCTTTCTTGGGATTCCTCCCTTTATCATTTTATCCCATCACTTATTTTATTCCTTATTTGGTTATAAGGAAGGGCTTATCCAAGTATATAAATCTACATTTATTTAATTCAACACTAACAAAATTAACTTATGTTCATTATTGAAATTTGAATATTTTTCTGAACTATTAATTTTGTGCCTTCCAATATTTTTATTATGAACTAGAATAATTCACTTATTAGTAGATTCCTTAGGGTTTCAATTTCCTTTCTCATTTTTTTTTGGTTCAAATGTATATAATTTCGAACATCTTGCATGTAGATGACTCTAATGGGGATGTTTGAAAATAATTATTCTTGATCACTTTCCATAGCCTTCCATGGAAATGGATTTTACATTGGCATTTTGATGTCTTTGGATTCAATTAATTAGCAATGGTGTACATGTGCTTGCATAGCTTCAAGAATTTCCTCTTTTCTTCTAATCTTCTATTAATGACTTAACTACTTAACTCTCACACAATGAGTTAGGTTCTCACTATTTTCTCTATGCATTTTGTATTACCCTTCATGTCCATTTTATATATTTTATAGTCCTTAAGTTGTACATCATACCATATGTCATTGTCTTTTGACCACTTGTATTTTAAATGGTTAATTCATTTTTGTGTTATGTACTAATTCTGATGTTCTATAATACATAATATAAAAAATGTTTTCATTTTTATTTTATCTACTTCATAGTAAGGTTGTAATCAATCTTGCTTGATACATTCCTCTAGTAATTTATTTTTCAAAGTATTTAGTTTTATGACACTAGTTGATTATATGTGATTTATGCAATAGGGACCTATGAATAGGTTATAATTTAAGATAAATGAATTAAAGTAATAGGATACCATAGAAATAATAAAAAACCAATTCAAATGATCAAAAATACCTAATACTAACGAAGTTATGTGCACATAAAAATGAAAGCATAATAACACAAATGAACTAATCTAGTCTACTTTATCTCCACTAAAAATTCCTATCCTTACTCCATTATAAAGTATAAAATTATGCGATTTAAATGGTATGTGGATTGCTCAAATAACTAGCATAACATTGTTAGCAAAAGTGAGAAAAAAAGAGTATAGCTTGGCTACAAATTTGAGGAGATTGAATGATTACATGATGAGTGGTATATAGATTTCAAGGATATCAGATCAATGGTGTAGGAAGTGAGATGAGATCAACAGGATGACGATCATTGAGATATCAAAAGGAACATGCATGAGCCTACATGGGTAGATGAAGTGGAGTGTATGAGAGTTAAGTGAGGCTAATTTTTAGTCAACCCACTAAATTTAGCAATAGTCACTAAATAAATTAAAATTATAAAATAGTTAAAATAATTAGAAAATAGTTTTTTTTTATGCAAAAGTGGCAAGCCACTATAATTATATTAATATAAAATATTAGATTTACAAAACCCTGGTTCATGTGAGCATACTAGTGGGAAAGAAACGGGAAGAAAACCTCTAGTTATAGCTTGAGTAACCGACTGACTCTTTAAAAAATGACAAAATTACAATGACCTCCCAATTATTTCTTTTACATCATACAAAAATCGCCCAGACAAGACCATATACATATGCAACACCCATAGATTCTGAAAACTCCTAATAACCCATTACATTGTAGATCCTGTTACATAACAAACCACTATTGGTGGCCCAATTACAAATAGAAAACCCCATTACATAAGAAAATCCACTATTTCCGACCCAATTACATGAATAAACCCATTAACCTTTACAAGTTACACAAAATTGACCTTTTTCAAAATATTAACAAGTAAATTTTGCTAACCAGCTGATTAAAATGAAGTAGACTTGTTTCTTGCCCTTGGTGGGCCATTTACCAAGATTTATTCTTTTATCACTAGTTTTTTTTATAGTCATAATCATAGGATGGCACTGATTTATTTATTTCAGGAACATAACGGTAGCAAAACTTTCCCTTTGTAGCTTGAGGAACATTAGAAAATTGCAGATCATGAACACATGTATGATTTCTCAAGAAAGATATTGCATGATACTTTCTTTTAAAATCATCTATTTCCTCCATGGAAAATGTAGACCTATACTTGTTGAGAGCTTGATATAGATGAGCAGAGGTGTCATGCATTCTTGATAAAAGCATACCTTGAAAAACTTCTGCATATCTCTTTTTGTAAAAGATGAAATTCCTTGGGAATAAACCTCCCACTAGACCATCACCCTGGTTGAAATCATATTGCTGAACACTGTGAAGTAAAGCTTCATCTTCCAAAATAGGAGCTAATAACAAACTTATTAGCTATGCACTTCAAAACATTGTAATTTTGAACCAAATCCAGAATGTTTGATAAGAAAATAGACAAAAGATTAGCTGGAAAAATGATCCTCTACAAATCTATATGCAATACTTCATCACCTATAGTGACTTTTATGCAATTCAACATAGATTTACATTTAAATTTAAACATGCTTTGTAGTTCTTCTTTCTCAATGTAGGCTGAGAAAGGTTCTTCCCATGACTTGATTAAAACTGTCACCCTGAAGTTTTGCACTCAAAACTCTTTAAACTCCATTAGCTCAAGCTTAGCCAAAAACCAAACTATAAGTTGCAAGCTAACCAAAATGATGAATAGTGAAAATAAAGCAAATCAACAAGCATTTTAAAGCCAAACTTAACATGCTTCTTGCAACATTTTTGATAATGCAGTCTGTTGATCGTGTTTTCTACACAATAACAGCCAGACAGAATATGATATCCTATCTCTCTTGAAAGGTAAATCTCTATCAGCAAGCCTCAAGAGATAACCCCAAGGTCTCTAATGTCAGGTCTTGATAGTCCATAAACAACTCAGTAACGAAATGTGAAAATGTTGGTAATCACAATGGGACCTTACTACAAGCAAAATATTGAATCGATTCTATCGGATTTAACAAACTGGTGATACTTCAATCCTAGATTTAACCCAATAATCAAAGAAATAGAAAAAGGATAAGGGTTTTAAAGAGATTTTTAAATCTAATACTACTCCTAAGATCAACAATGAAAGTAATCAACACTCGAAATGGACCAATCCCTCAAAACTGATCTATACTTGACCCAGATAAATCTGCAATCTCACCGAAAATAGTGCAATCTTCTGAGGTATTAATATTTTCAAATCATAAACATTCATTCAACAACCCTATTGTAGTTGAAATGAACAAATCCTCACAATCGAACTAGGCACACAAAATATGAAGTCCAGGCTAGCTTTGCAAAGCAACTAACAATCAGTTGGTTGCGAAAAGTATGGACTGAAGGATTGCTACAACATTCAAGTATTAAATCACCAACATTATTAAATCAAATCTAATCTAAATGTTAACCTCCTCAAAGAAATTTTAAAGATGGAATAACAAGAACCATGCACGACAAAAGAACACAAGTATGGCACCAAATCACAATGTCATTACTTGTATTCGAATTATCCACAATAGAAACAATTATGGTTTTCTGTTACAATATTTGCTTGAGTGCAACTACTTGCTAACTTGCTCTACTTCTAACTATCTCTGCTCTATATCAATTTCTATGTTCTAATTACAAATTCCAACTATTTAACCCTTTACAAATGAGGCGACATGCCCAATATAGAGAATTCCCTAGAAATCCGTTGGCCAGGCAAGGGTTTCGCAGCAATAACTTAGCACAACAACCAAGCCAAGAGAGTCTTCGAAATGGGTCAAATAGGCATTAAATGCACATCCCGTCCAAGTTGGCCTAAGATCTGCAGTGCAGTTCAGACCAATGCGTGGGAAGATAATAGAGAAGCACAAATCACGCCACAGCCCATCATTAGCTCCCTTCCCTATTATCCGTATTCAGACCCAACACTTCATAGACTTTCAAGAACATCCCATCCAGGCTAACTACTGGTGGCAAGGGAAAAACCCTGAGTCATCTTTCGATGGACGCAATCTCATCCCTTGAGTGTTTGACCGACTTATCCCAATCTACCTTATATGCCAAATACTTATCAATAACTGCAAGGTAGGTGGCCGCATCATCCAGCTGGTGCTCGGACACAGAGTCATCATTACTTGGTGCATAAACATCATGCCACCACCTCCTCAACTACTCCAAACTCAAATACTTGGACGTGATCTTCCTCCGTCCCGTCATTATCTCGAAAAAAGCAATGCAGCCATTATAGACACCAGCTAGGGCGTCATCAATCTGCTTTCTCTGCTAATAAATCTTTTTCAATACTTTCTGCCTAATTTACAAGGCCTCAAACCATTCCCATGGTTCGGTAGCTCTGGAACAAGGAAGGATCTCATCACTCACCAATCTGTCCCAGGTGTATTCCATTATAGTTCTGGTTTTCTGTAGAAGAAGATTTGTATCTTCCTTGTCTTGTGCTAACACCGCCTTCAATCACTCAGTTGTCATGACAACATCCTTTCTAGTTGACAGGATTTCCTTAATGGCCTCATCAACCTTTATTTGCATCCCTTGCAACCAATTCATCATGGTGACAGTGGATGCTTTCATCTTTTCTAGCTCAATGATGGTCTCCTAAGGTAGAGGATTTGTAGCAGAGGAAGAAGGATTAATGGACTGTAGTGGGTTTATTAATTCCTCCAAGCACTTCCTAAGATTTTCATTTTCTCTCTTCTTAGGCATAGGAGCATCAGCCCCAGGATTTTGTTCTTTAGCCCCTTTTTGATTAGACTTCTTAGTCCTTATCCTCTTCTTAGCCTTTGGCTTCCTCTATTTTTCTGCTTCCTGGATCCCTGTTTCTTGTACACCTTTAACCTTGATCTTGAGTGGGGAATCCAACTTACCCTTGCCCCTAGGACCCGGCTCGGTGGATTCTTCAAAGGTGGAGTGGGGATCCAAATCACCCATTAGTGCATAGGTGCATTGTACACCATTATTCTCCAACTCCCATAGCTTATGTTTTAGCCACATCCTAGTGAATTTGAGAACTGGATCCACTAGTTGCCTTAATTCTATATTTTCCTCTTCTGACCAATCCACATCACCAATTGGTTTGTCTTTTATGGCCTCATAAGCATGATCTTGGATCAAGTTTCCATCATCCTCCAACTGATCAGGCACTGCCCTTACGTTATACAATCAGACTGCATCCACTGGAAGTCGAGAGAATTTCTTCTTCCTAACCTCAAATTCATTACTGCAGTTGGCCCAGTAGTCCTCCAAATTAACCTTATGAATATATTCCTTGCTGGCGTTCTTTTGAGCTTCTCCTGTGATGTCAAATTTGGATCTCTTGGAATGGAAAGACAGGCCAAGGGTACTCATTTCTTCTTCAGAAGCCTGGGCAGAGATAATGGAAGGGCATGCTTCTCCGATGCCATTCCTTAGCGGGAAATCTCCACCAAAACTAGTCTTGTGCTTGTCTTTCTTGACAATGCAATCAAAATCACAAATCTATCTAGTTACTTCCAACAATATGATGTGGTCAGTGGGATACCTTGGAAGTCTGTATGGGGCCCTTTGGCAGCCGTCAATCCGAATGTAGGAGAAGGTTGGGAATTGAATAATCCAAGCTCCATACTTCCTGATGAGCTCCTTGGCTTGGTTTGAAATTCTAACATGCTCTGCTTCCTAAAGCATCCTGGTGATATACTTGGTGAATGCATCATTTTCCCTTCTATAATTTGAACCTTCCCAACACAACTGAGGGAAAACTTCGTAAATAACATCCTATCCAAAAATTCCCTTTGTATCCAATCCCCTGTAGGGATGGAATCTAGCCAGTGCATAGACCAAATATGAGGTCATTGTGAAGGTCCTTGTCTGCAACACATTGGACAACTTCTTGTGAATTACTTGGCTAATGACCCCTGCCCAATGGTAGTTAATTTTCTCTTGTTCCATCTTATAATCGCATGGCACATCCAATTCTCAAATGTACCAGCACTTTTCAATCCAACCACCCTGCTAAGAAACGTGATGGCATCATAGTACTCCTTGAATTTTGCTCGGAACAACTGCTTTGGAAATTTGGAGTAGTGAGACTTGGGCTTCTCCAGCCAGAAATTGATTAGCTGTTGTGACTTCACAGTCTAGTCATCATAGCACTCCTGAGCTGCCTCAATGGTGAATCCCACCACATGAGATCTGTCTGGCATGTCGAAGGTTTGGGCAATGGAGACCGGGTTGAGATTGGAAACAACTCTCCCTTGAGGCCCAATAATCCTTTGTGTATCCTGATCATAGTGTCTGGTACACTCAAGGACCAGCTCATAACATTGTACTATAGAACAGAAACCAGCAACATGTGACAATCCTGATTCCATCATCCTTCTAGTCACCAAAGGAAGATTCTCAACTGCCATTCTTTCTTTAAATTCTTCATAATCCCATATTCCAACATTTGTATCAGTGACTTTTGACTAGACAAAAGTGATCTTACTCTCAGGGACCTTTCTCTTAATGTCCAGCTTAACCCTCTCTGCATCAGACTATCAAGATGCAGCTGTTACCTTATTTGATTCAGCCTACACTCAACATGAAAATCGTAGTAAAAAAATAGGAAAGAACCATGTTAATTCATCAAAACATCGTTAGAATGTATCTCATATAGTCAAGGTGTTATTAAAATTCATATAAAATGACCACAACAAATTTCGGGTTTCAAGACCATCCGCAGAATCTGAGCCATAGAGGAATTTGGGGAAATTCCAGACCAATCGGATTCCAACAGAAAAACCAAGAAACACCTACTTAACCATCAAACCTGATCATTTTTTATCAATAAATCACATTAGAGATCCAAATATGACATGAAATTATCATCAAATGCATCACAAATTATAAACGAATCCAATTATTTCATGTTCCTTTATATTTCACCAAATTTCGGGGAAATCCGTGAGGGACAGATTTCTGCGAAGAACGGGCCAAAGAGGATTTTCGGGAAATCTGGGAGACGACGGATTTCGTAGAAATCAGGACCTGATGGACATCCACGGTTAAGGAAAAGTTCCAAACCAATGGGGATCCCGGAACGAAGGTTTCAGCAAGAGTTGTGAGCTCGCCGAGAAGACTTGGTGAATTTGAGATGTCCTGCCGACCGGCGATACACGCATCGATATGACCAACGGGTGGTCGGGGTAAGGTCTTAGCGATTGCTTTTGTCTCACCGACTGATGGGGTCCAAGCAAACACTTCGGCTAGACTAAATTTTTTGATATGAGGTCCTGGCGAAGCTGAGATGTCCTGCCAACTAGGGCTTGGTTTGAATTCGGCTAGAGGTCTCAGCGAAAAGATCTGGGCTTGCTAAGAAAAGAAGGCCTTGCTACAACATCTTGGCGACCATTAGGAGTCTCACCAAAAGCAAAGGTCTCGGCAAGAGCAGGATATGTTCGGTGGAAGCTCTCGCCAATGGCAAAGGTCTCAGCGACAGGACATAAAATTGGCAAGACGAAAGGAGCCCGCTATGAGCTCTTGGCGACTAGGACTTGTCTTGCCAAAAGCGAGTATGAACAAACATGTCGATGAGACATCTCCTCATGGGGTGAGGTCTCGGTGAGAGCAAAGGTCTCACCGACTGACATGCATAAAAGACTTCATCGGTGAACCACAGGGTGATCGATATGACATCTCAGTGATCTCGAATGGTCACAGCGAATAAAATTCGGAAGGGATGGATTATCACGGATTGCGACGCTGAGCCACGACTTAACCCAGACACCGAATCGATCATGAATTTCAACAATTTAACTCAGGACAAGTCAAGGATGGATCTTTCATAAATTTTCCTTGTGTTTCAGGCCCTTATTTTAAGATGAAATCACCTGATATGGCACTGCCCTAGGTCTAAAAACCCTACTCATCCACCATTAGCGCACAGGCACGTTCAGAATTTAGTTGTTTCAATTGTTAAGTCATCACTAGGGTTTACTAATTACTCTCAGGCAAGATTCATCGAAATGCGAACAGACAAATGAGCTCAAAACTCACCTAGGAGATGACAAATGATGCAATACCGAACAACCCTAGCACGAAATAAACAAATACACAGGAATTCAAATCCCACAAGCTCTCACAATACCAATGTGTTATTCATAATTCAATTCAAAGTAGAGCAATCAGACACATACCATTATAAAGTGGAAATCGATCTAAGAATTAGCAAATGTGAGGCCCAATGGTGTCCACAATGAACACAAGTGATAATGCACAAGAAATCACCACCAAATCAATCAATTCAAACCCAAATGCCCCAAATCCCAACCAAATACTCACAAGAAAGCACTTCTGAGCTCAATGAGGGAAAATAAGAAATAGGATGGCATAAAAGACCTTAGAATCAAGTTAAATACATCTCTCAGAACACGCACGAAGCCATTAATGCAGTCGACAAGATAGCCAGAGGAGGAATTCAGGAAATTCCATTGACAGGGAAGAATTGAGGAAAATCCGGCCCACGCAGAAATCCATGAAGATCAAAAATCCCCGAACAAGAAGGGTCCAACTGGAGTCTAAGAAAGATTCAAGAAAATCCGACCAGGGCAGAAAATCTTGAATCTGAGCAAAAGCCCGAAATTCATCTAGAACTTGAGATTTTCAATGAATAACCTGGGGGAAACACTTAGGCAATCAAAATATACATTTTAAGCACATGCCTAGGTAAGAAAAAACCTCAAAAAGAAAGTGCCAAGAAACCAAAACCGAAAAGAAAGAGGGTCCATGCCTCCAGCGGGGCGTGTGTGCAAAAACTGCACAACAAATGGCGACTTCTACTGGGGAAATGCTCCAGAGCATTTGATGACGAACAAGAATCAAGAACCCAAAATCTTCGGTTTCAATCTCACCATCAAACAAACAAGCTAGAATGCAAGATTTAAAGAATCAGAACCAAAGGATAGATCAAACCTTCCATAAACTAAAAATCCAAGTGTGTGCACATGAGTTCATTTCTCTCCTTAAGTTACTACAGGAACCAAGTTCATTCAAGTCAGGTTATGCAAGGATTCTAACTTCAAAAGCAACCTGAATAGGGCCTCGCTGCCAGTCAGGCATCCATAGCCCCGACGAAGTTATCGCTATGATTCCCCTAAACATAGCTCTACTGCCAGTCAGGCATCCATAGCCCTAGTAGAGATATTCAGGCACCCCTAATAAATTGAATTTATTCTTTTGATTTTCAATATTTCATTTTTCTTTCCTTTGATATTCTTTATATGTCACTTTCATTTCAACTTGTGAACAATGAATTTCACACTCAGGGCTGAGAACCAAAGTGGCGCTGAAGCAGAAATAGGATTTTTCACTTGACAAGACTTCACAAGGATTCCTATAGTGACATCAGGATTATTAAGATATATGATGGATATAAGATTTTCAGAGTACTTCAAGTTCAAATCCACACTAGTGACTCAATCTTCTATAAATCTGACATTAAGACTATTGGCAATAGTAAAGACTTCAACCGTCCTTTCAAGATGCAAGACCGAAGTTCACCAAGGAAATACTTAGAACAATTCCAGAGAAGATAGATTTTCCATGCAGGTGCAACACATCCAGGTGAAAATAGAGAAACCCCCCAAAACAAGAGCGGAGCAAAAACAAAACAAACCAAAAGGAAACCTACACTAACCAAAACAAACAAAAGCAAAGCAGAAAGGAAAACCCTAATCTAACTATATACAAGACCAGAGCTGAAGACAGCTCAAGACTGGAAATAATGCTTCAAATACTTCCCATTGACAGGCAGTGGGATATCCTCTCTAGTGAGAGTTTTCAAATGGAAAGCATTATCTCCCAGAATTTATGAAATCTAGTAAGGACTGAGCCAAAGTTTGTCAAATTTTCCATGCTCTCCCTTACGGTCATGGGCTTTATCCCAGGAAAGAACCAAGTCAGAAATCCTAAAAGCCTTAACCTTGGCTCTCTTATCAAACCACCTCTTGACAACCCCTTGATGTTTAGCAAAGTTTTCTAGGGCCTCATCCCTCTTTTCTTCAAGGTGCAATAGTTCGGCAAGTCTTACCTCATGTCTATCTCCGTCATCATAATAGTCATTAATGAGCGAAGGGTAGGAATTTTCAATTGTATGGGAAACACGGGTTCTAATCCATAAACCAGGTGGTAGGGTGACATCCCTATGGAAGCTTTATGTTTTGTACGATCTGCCCAAATAGAAAATATGAGTTGGGTATGCCAGTCTCTAGGGTTCCTCCCTAATAACTTGCAGATGACAGTTAGAAGATTCTTATTAGAGGATTCAGCCAACCCATTACCCTGCGGATAGTAATTGGATGCAAATTTTATAATGATCCCATGATCAAAAGCCCAGTTAGAAAACTTTAATGATGAAAACGCAGGACCATTATCACAAACTAAAGACATGGGGCATCCAAAATGATTAAGAATACCAGATTCAAGGAAGTTAATCACTACCTCAGAAGTACACTGTTTGCATGCAAGAGCTTCTGTCCATCGTGTAAAATAATCAGTAATGGTGAGAATATACCTGTGACCAGCAGAGGAGGGTGGATTGATGGGGCCAATGAAGTCCATTCCCCATTGTGCAAAAGGTTTTACCTCAAAGACAGGCCGAAGTGGGAGTGCTACATACTTCTCTTTGGCCGCTGTAGTCTGGCACACATGGCATGTCCTAACATGACTGTGGGTGTCTTTGAACAATGTAGGTCAGTAATAACCAGCTCTAAGAATCTAGTTTGCTATAGATGGTGCTGACCCATGGCCTGTACCATATTTGTCATGGAATTACGAAATCATTCTTTCAAATTCTAACCTTCCTAGGCACCTTAAGTACACACCCTCATGATTTTTCTTGTATAAAACAACCCCTTTTAACATGAAACTGTCAATCTTTAAGTGTAGTTCCCTTCTTAGTATTAGATTGAGATGATCAGGGAACCTCTGAGTCAGAGGATAATGAACAACATCATCATACCACTCACCAGAAGAAACATCCTCTAAAGTATAAGCCTGAGCTATAAGATCAGGGCCAGTCTCTGCCATTGTCTTTGTGAGCCCCTACCCTCTTACCAGCTTCATGGGTTGAATTTTCATATCATATTCTTGTAGCATAGTTACCCACTTGGCTCTTCGTTCTCCCAGTTCATTGTTTATCAAGCGCAGCTTGACTGGAGGATCAAGAACTATAGCAAAGATCTTATTTTTGAGGATGTAATGTATGAATTTATTGACTGCCCTGACTAAGGCATAAGCCTGCTTCTCCACATTTGGGTACCTTAGCTCTGCATCCTTCAATGGTGTGCTCATGAATGCTATGGGATGTTCGTTGCCTTGGTCAGATTTCGGAGTTAATAGAGTAGCACAGGAGTGGTCAGAAGCAAATGAATATATGTAGAACGGTTGAGCATAGTCGGGACTTACTAAAACTAGAGCTTCAGCAATAGCCTTCTTTATTTCAGCAAATGCTTCCTTCACTTGTGCATTCCACTCCACCTTGGCCTCCTACTTCAACATTGCATTCAGTGGCTTAACTATTTTGGCAAACCTAGTGATGAACTTCCTAACAAAGTTGATCTTGGTGAAGAATGACTTCATTTCCTTTTTACTAGCAGGTGGTGGAATCTTCAGAATAGCCTCTATACGTTCTGGATCAATTGCAATCCCCTTTTCAGAGATGATATGCCCTAGTAACTTACCCTTTGTAACTCCAAAAATGCATTTCCTGGGATTGAGCGATATGCCAAACTCTCTGCATTTCTAGAGAACTTTGCACAAATCTAAGATATGATCACCTCTCTTCTTTGAAAATACCGTCAGATCATCCATGTAGATGATTATGCACTTCCCAATTAGATCTTTAAAGGCTATGTCCATTGCTCTTTGGAATGTGGCTCCAGCATTAATTAAGCCAAAAGGAATTCTTCTATAAGCAAAAGTGCCCCATTTAGTGGTGAAAGCAGTCTTGTGTCTGTCCTCGTATTGCACCATGACCTAGTTGTATCCTGAATAACCATCTAGGAAGGACATCATCTGAGATCCATTGACGATCTGGAGCACTTCATCCAGTGAGGGCACTAGATAATTATCCTTTTCTGATGCCCTGTTCAGGTTCCTGAAATCTACACACAGTCTGATTTCGCCATTTTTCTTTCATACAAGAACTAGGTTTGCAACCCAAGTAGAGTGCCTGACTGGAAATATGATTCTCACAGACAATAGTTTCTGCACTTCCTTTTGTATTATAGGTTCCAATAGAGCATTAATAGGTCTCTGCCTCTGTCTGAAGGACTTCACTCCTAGACTGAGAGGGATAGTATGAGTTATGACTGATGTATCATAAGTTTTCAAGTCCTCATAACTCCAGGCTATCACATCTGGATATCTACGTAGTGCCTCTAAGATTCCTTTCCTTTCTTTTGGGGTGCCCACTTTACCGAGGAAGATGTTTTTGACATCATCTTGGGATCCCACATTATACTTATCACACTATCCACTGATGGACTCTTTCTCGGCATCTTATTCCTGATTTATGATCCTATCCAGATCAAATATTCTTTCTAATTGTACCATCCCCCTGGGAATAGTGTTGGTCTTCAAATTGATTACCCCTTCGAGGTCCATCTCTGCTTCTTGGAGCTCAGTTTCATCGATGATGTGAGAAGCAAAAAAATTTGTATTTGTGATGAAATCTAGAATATGCTTGTCATCTCCAAATGCCTAGAAATTGGTGACATTATCAGGTACTGAGGGTACTAGGGTCAGTTCTACGGTAAACTTCTTCAACCCAAAAAGAGATAGAGGCTGCACAGTACTAGCTGCCTGGGCCAAGGAATCAGCTGTCTGGTTTTTATTTCATGGAATTAGCTAAATGTTGAAGGCGTCAAATCCTTCAATAAGGTCCCATACTCTGTGTCTGTAGTTAGTCATTCTTCTGTCATGACAAGAATATTGTCTTCTAACTTGCTTGACGACTAATTCAGAATCTCCATACACTTGCAAGATCTTAACCTTCTTCTTCAAGGCCATTAACAATCCATGAACCAAAGCTTCGTATTCTGCTACGTTATTTGTACAATGAAACTAAAGTCTATGAGCAGCAAAATACGTCTTACCTTTTGGGCTGATTAGCTCAAATCCTACCCTAGCTCCTTTTTTTGATTTGAACCCATTGAATCTCAAAGTCCAGCAAACAACAACTGCAGAATCCCTTGCTTTTTTACTTGCATTGTTACCACTGGATAGCTCTTCAAAAGGCATCATTCCTTTTCCTTTGTGGTCTTCTTGCACATTGATTGGGACCACAGGAGTGGGATTAGTATACTTCTTTATTTGTTTTACTGCAGCTTGGCATAAGCAACAGTCCAATTTTGAATGTGAAGCATTATGTATTCTGAACCAATTGGGTAAAAGTAACTCTTCAAAGTTCATTCTTTTTCCTAACTGAATCTGACCTTCAATACATTTTTGAATGAACTCCTGAAAACTGCTTAGCAAAGTCAGCTGATTATCTTCTGGATCATTATTACTTTCAGTTGGTTCACCATTGTCCTTAACTGGCTCCACTAGGGCTTCAACACCACTAGACTCTATCGTGAGGCCGTGAGACACTGTATGCAACATGAGGACCTCCTCCAAATCTAGTTCTTCAAGGGGAGCGGAAAGCATGTAACTACCCATATTTACTTCTGACACCAGAATTTCAGCAGAGGTTTTCTAATACTTTGTAATCATATACTTCATTCTGGGTTCTCATTCAATTCTAATCTAATTTGGCACTCCTTTCCAGGGAAGCCACATATGGGAGTGATCAATTGAAACATATCCATTCAAAGCCCTGGTAAAGTCTCTTCCCAAGATTAGGCCATAAGCATCAGGAATGTCAGCCACCTGTATATTGATAACCTGCTGAATTCTAGGATCAAAAGCAATCTGCATGTGAATCATATTCAACTCTCCTACAACATTGACTTTAGTCCTATCCAACTATGTGAATTTCTTTTGAGAATCAGTAGGGGTGATACCCATAGCTCTATAGACACCAAGGGGTATAACATTGGTTGAAGCACCTGAATCCAACAAACAATTATATAAATTCTTGCCAAATATGCGGATAGAAATCAAGAATGGGGGTGTGTTTGTTTTCCCCTAAAATAGAGTTAAGGAGGTGTCTACTTGAACAACTTGAGATTTTTCTCTTTCCTTCCTAGTGTCTCCAAGGGGCATATGGACTTGATCATGACACTGATCTTGTTCTCCTACCAACTAAGGACTAGGTACTCTGTTGACACTCTTGCTAACTGATTTGTCTTGCGACATGAAATTTGCATCATAAGAACCTAAGATTGCATTCATAATGGATGGAACTCTTAATAGCTCAAATGCAGATAGATTTACCTTCAATTTTCGGAGTTCTTCAGCAACATACATGGCCAATTGTTCTTCATTTAAATCAGTGGGGGTCTCCCTCAGGTACTCCACCATCTTTTCTTTACCTGCATCATCATTTCTTCCCTTTGGTACATCAGCATGTCCTCCTTGAGATAAATATTGCTTGAAAACCAGGGACAATGAGGGATTGTTACTAGCATTAGGGTCTGGAGGTGTGTTGAAATTATTCAGTGGGATAGAAGTAGTAAAGGGACCTCCAACCTGTGGGCACCTGTGTGGCAACTCCCTCAAGTCATACTTCTTGACAGGCCTATGGAAGGTTTGTACTTCTTCAATGTAAGCTTCTTCTTCATCCCTGGGACCATTATCATTCACTGGATTCTCATCAAATAATTGTGTCATTTCATCTCCATTGCACACTTGGTCTGCCTCATCCTCCAACTGGTCAGATTCCTCTTCAGGTATATTCTCCTCACTTTGCGGAAAAGGAGCATGGTTTAATACCAACACTAGTGAATCATAAGGAATAGAAGGTACTATTTCCTAACAGTTTGTATTGTTCTCCACTTCATACTAGAAAATTGAGGCTGTTGTTTGGAACTCTTGACAGTCCAACTCAGAATGCTGACTAGTCTTGTGGAGCCTACACCACCCTGATAAAGCAGCCTCAGCTAGATATACACCACTAGGAGGCTTCTCTTGATTAACTGGCTGACTGGCAGATTGATTAACAGGTTGACTAATTGGTTGATCCAATGGGGTGGGAACTCCTCCATTGTTGGGACCTATGTTCCAAGTCCTATTATGTCCTGATTGCTGCCTTCTTTTGAATCCTTGTCCACCACCTGGTCCTCTGTCAAAGTTTTGACCTAATGATTGTCCTTTATCATAATTCTGCCTTCTTTCATTATTATATCCCCTGTCATTATTGCAACCTCTGTCTTGGTTATATCCTCTGTCATTGTTGTATCCTCTATCATTGTTATACCATTTGTCCTGACGTTGCCCTCTATCAAAGTGTTGTCCTTGTAGATTCTCTCTATTATGATTGGACTTCATATTCCTCTGAGCAGCTTGCAATTGACTGTTCTGATTCCTCAAGTAGGTCACCTCCATATTCAACTTTTTTATTTGTTCTGACAATTCATCTAGTCTTTCCTTGTCAGGATTACTGTATGAAGGTTGATTCGCATTATTCTGGGAATACCCAACTGCAGCATTGGGATTTAGTGACTGGTTCAGGACTTTCGAATTTTGTAGGTATGAAGGATAACTAGCCTGAGGCTGGATATGTAGAGGTTGATTCACCTTTTGCTGAGGATAACTAATTGTGGATGAAACTTGTCCACCAGGAGGTCCTGGGTAAGGGACCAGAGACAACTGAGGTACCTGGTTCATGATCAGAGTATGGTTCGCAAAAGCTTGATTGAGAGCTGGAACTTGTCTAGGGTGAGCAACGGGTCCTAATGAGGGTAAAGGCCTAGACAGATGTTGCCTTAGATTTGTGCTAACTTTTATAGCCTTTGCATGTGCATCTAGTAAACTCTCAGGGGGGTTATTACTCCATTTCATAAAAGTAGCTGTCAAATTATCAAGTCCTTCGTAATAGACTTCTAGGGCAGTGGGTTCATCAATAGCATAAGGGGTCTGTAATCTAGTATAGGCACGATGAAACCTATTGTTGAAAGACCCTATGGGCTCATTGACCTCTTTCTTCACATTAGTGAACTGACGATAAAGCTCATTAGAACTGGTGGGGATTTGAAATTTTTGTAAGAAGGTAGCTTCTAACTCAGTCCAATGTTGGATAGCAGGTAAATGGTTATACCAATAGAATGCGTCTTCCCCTAGTGAATAAGGAAATAACCTACATGCCACATCCTCATGGTTTATCCCTCTATCTTTAAGGCCAGTCTGGAAGATTCTAATGTATTCCTCGGCAGTTCTATTAGGATCATTGACATGGAATTTTGAATAGAAGTGTTCAGGGTTCTTTAGCATGACGTTGTAAACAATGAAACTTAGTGGAGATGGGTTGGTTGCCAGGAAAGCCATTAGTGGAGGTGGGGGTGGTAATGGCTGATTTATAACTGGCTAAGGTTGTGGACTGGGAATGCCCACAGACTCAGATGAACCTAATGAAGATGAGGATGATGGAGATGTGGGAGGTGGATGGGAGGATGATGATGATGATTCCCTTCTTTTGTTGGTCCTGGGTGAAGCCACAATAGTGGTTTACAATTGAAGTGAGGAAGGAAAACTCACAAAAAATGAATGCATGGAAAAAAACTTGATTTTAGGGGTTCGACCGAACCCATTAAGGGTTCGCTAGAACCTGGGTTTGACCGAACCCTTTTAATGCTTTCCCGCCAAAAATGCCAACAAAACCCCTTATAAAAGGGGGGTTCGAATGAACCAGGGTTCAAATGAACCGTGGTTCGAGCGAACCCCTAGGGGTTCGCTCGAACCCCCCTTATTCCTCATCCCCCCCTGAGACACAAAAAAAACCCTAAATTTTGCCACTTCAGAGCTCGAGTTGGGTATGAAAATGAATGAATCTTCACAAACCCAACTAGAATCAGGTAGTCCTCAGAATGATCTATCTAATGAATATAATTTTAATATGTTTTGGTTTTATTATGTATTTATTTTTTTAGTTTTATTAAAAATAGGTTTTTCATCAAAAATGAAGGTCTCTGTTCTGCACATGTGAAAAAATAGAAAATTATCAAAAAAAATTGAAAAATATGAGTGCACCAGATATTGAAGTCCTTGGTCCAACAAAAAAAAAATTGATATACACAAAAAAGTTATGCGTTATACAAGGTGCTATGTGAATTGTAATTGGTTTGACTTTGAAACTTGATTAAAGAAAAATATTCAATGAAAAAATATCTAACCAAGTGGAAGCACTAGATATCAGAGTTATGAATCTAAATTCAAAAGAATTATAATTTTATCCTTCATGGAAAAAGTTATCGTTATACGGTGTGTGTCACTTTTAAAAAATGCTATTTTTTGAAAAAAATCAGCTTTCGTGGGAGATGGAAAAAGAAGTGTAATTTGATTCCAAAAATTTTGAATTTTTTTTTTTTAGAATCTACAGAGAAAATTTGATGAGACTCTAGTTTGCATCATCTTCAAATTCTTCATGGTTTAGCCGCTATAGGTGCCCAAATATGAATATTTAGTTAAAAATAATAATTTCAGTGTCCAGTTTGGCCAAAAATTGTAAACCACTATTGTGGGATCACCTTCCTTCTTGACCTAGTAGGGTCTGGTAATTTTTGAAATTCTTCCTCTCCTAGAGCAGATCTTGTTCTTGTAAATCTCTCAGGAGAGATGGTGTTCAAAAATCGATCCAGCTTGCTTATTCGGGCCCTCCTTCTAGCGCCAGTTCCTATTGATCATGTTTTCTGCACAATAACAGCCAGACATAATATGATATCCTATCTCTCTTGAAAGGTAAATCTCTATCGGCAAGCCTCAAGAGATAACCCCAAGGTCTCTAATGTCAGGTCTTGATAGTCCATAAACAACTCAGTAACGAAATGTGAAAATGTTGGTAATCACAATCGGACCTTACTACAAGCAAAATACTGAATCGATTCTATCAGATTTAACAAACTGGTGATACTTCAATCCTAGATTTAACCCAATAATCAAATAAATAGAAAAAGGATAAGGGTTTTAAAGAGATTTTTAAATCTAATACTACTCCTAAGATCAACAATGAAAGTAACCAACACTCGAAATGGACCAATCCCTCAAAATTGATCTCTGCTTGACCCAGATAAATCTGCAATCTCACAGAAAAAAGTGAAATCTTCTGAGGTATTAAGATTTTCAAATCATGAACATTCATTCAACAACCCTATTGCAGTTGAAATGAACAAATCTTCACAATCAAACTAGGCATATGAAATATGAAGTCTAGGCTAGCTTTGCAAAGCAACTAACAGTCAGTTGGTTGCGAAAAGTATGGACTGAAGGATTGCTACAACATTCAAGTATTAAATCACCAACATTATTAAATCAAATCTAATCTAAATTTTAACCTCCTCAAAGCAATTTTAAAGATGGAATAACAAGAACCATGCACGACAAAAGAACACAAGTATGGCACCAAATCACAATGTCATTACTTGTATTTGAATTATCCACTGTAGCAACAATTATGGTTTTCTGTTACAATATTTGCTTGAGTGCAACTACTTGCTAACTTGCTCTACTTCTAACTATCTCTGCTCTATATCAATTTCTATGTTCTAATTACAAATTCCAACTATTTAACCCTTTACAATTGAGGCGACATGCCCAATATATAGAATTCCCCAGAAATTCGTCGGCCAGGCAAGGGTTTCACAACAATAACTTGGCACAACAACCTGGCCAAGAGAGTCTTCGAAATGGGTCAAATAGGCATTAAATGCACATCCTGTCCAAGTCAGCCTGAGATCTGCAGTGCAGTTCGGACCAATGCGCGGGAAGATAATAGGGAAGCACAAATCGCGCCGCAACCCATCATTAGCTCCCTTCCCTATTATTCGTATTCAAACCCAACACTTCACGGACTTTCAAGAACGTCCCATCCAGGCTAGCTACTGGTGGCAAGGGAAAAACCCTGAGTCATCTTTCGATAGATGCAATCTCGTCCCTTGAGTGTTTGACCGACTTATCCCAATCTACCTTATACGCTGAATACTTATCAATAACTGCAAGGTAGGTGGCCGCATCATCCAGCTGGTGCTCGAACATAGATTCATCATTACTTGGTGCATAAACATCATGCCACCACCTCCTCAACTGCTCCAGAATCAAATACTTGGATGTGATCTTCCTCCGTCCCATCATTATCTCGAAAAAAGTAATACAACCATTATAGACACCAGCTAGGGCATCATCAATCTGCTTTCTCTGCTTATAAATATTTTTCAATACTTTCTACCTAATTTGCAAGGCCTCGAACCATTCCCATGGTTCGGTAGCTCTGGAAGAAGGAAGGATCTCATCACTCACCAATCTCTCCTGGGTGTATTCCATTATAGTTCTGGTTTTCTGTAGAAGAAGATATGTATCTTTCTTGTCTTGTGCTAACACCGCCTTCAACCGCTCAGTTGTCATGACAACATCCTTTTCAGTTGATAGGATTTCCTTAATGGCCTCATCACCCTTTATTTGCATCCCCTGCAACCAATTCATCGTGGCGAAAGTAGATGCTTTCATCTTTTCTATCTCAGTGATGGTCTCCTAAGGTAGAGGATTTGTAGCAGAGGAAGAAGGATTAATGGACTGCAGTGGCTTTATTAATTCCTCCAAGCACTTCCGGAGATTTTCATTTTCTCTCTTCTTAGGCATAGGAGCATTAGCCCCAGGTTTTTGTTCTTCAATCCCTTTCTGCTTAGAATTCTTAGTCCTTGTCCTCTTCTTAGCCTTTGGCTTCCTCTGTTTTTCTGCTTCCTGGATCCCTGTTTCTTGTACACCTTTAACCTTGATCTTGAGTGGGGAATCCAACTTACCCTTGCCCCTAGGATCCAGCTCGGTGGATTCTTCAGAGGTGGAGTGGGGATCCAAATCACCCATCAACGTATAGGTACATTGTAAACCATTATTCTCCAACTCCCATAGCTTATGTTTTAGCCACATCCTAGTGAATTTGAGAACTGGATCCACTAGTTGCCTTAATTATGTATTTTCCTCTTCTAACCAATCCACATCACCAATTGGTTTGTCTTTTATGGCCTCATAAGCATGATCTTGGATCAAGTTTCCATCATCCTCCAACTGATTAGGCACTGCCCTTACGTTATACAATCAAACTGCATCCACTAGAAGCCGAGATAATTTCTTCTTCCTAACCTCAAATTCATCACTGCAGTTGGCCCAGTAGTCCTCCAAATTAACCTTATGGCTATATTCCTTGCTGGCCTTCTTTTGAGCTTCTCCTGTAATGTCAAATCTGGATCTCTTGGAATGGAAAGATAGGCCAAGGGTACTCATTTCTTCTTCAGAAGTCTGCGCAGAGATAATGGAAGGGCATGCTTCTCCGATGCCAATCCTTAGTGGAAAATCTCCACCAAAACCAGTCTTGTGCTTGTCTTTCTTGACAATGCAATCAAAATCACAAATCTATCTAGTTACTTCCAACAATATGATGTGGTCAGTGGGATACCTTGGAAGTCTGTATGGGGCCCTTTTGTAGCCATCAATCCGAATGTAGGAGAAGGTTGGGAATTGAATAAACCAAGCTCGATACTTCCTGATGAGCTCCTTGGCTTGGTTTGAAATTCTGACATGCTCTGCTTCATGAAGCATCCTAGTGATATACATGGTGAATGCATCATTTTCCCTTCTATAGTTTGAACCTTCCCAATGCAGCTGAGAGAAAACTTCGTAAATAACATCCTGTCCAAAAATTCCCTTTGTATCCAATCCCCTATAGGGATGGAATCTAGCCAGTGCATAGACCAAATATGAGGTCATTGTGAAGGTCCTTGTCTACAACACATTGGACAACTGCTTGTGAATTACTTGGCTAATGACCCCTGCCCAATGGTAGTTAATTTTCTCTTGTTCCATCCTTATAATCTCATGGCACATCCAATTCTCAAATGTACCAGCACTTTTCAATCCAACCACCCTACTAAGAAACGTGATGGCATCATAGTACTCCTTCTTGAATTTTGCTCGGAACAATTGCTTTGGAAATTTGGAGTAGTGAGACTTGGGCTTCTCCAGCTAGGAATTGATTAGCTGTTGTGACTTCACAGTCTAGTCATTGTAGAACTCCTCAGCTACCTCAATGGTGAATCCCACCACATGAGATTTGTCTGGCATGTCGAAGGTTTGGGCAATGGAGACTGGGTTGAGATTGGCAACAACTCTCCCTTGAGGCCCAATAATCCTCTGTGTATCCTGATGATAGTGTCTAGCGCACTCAAGGACCAGCTCATAACATTGTACTATAGAATGGAAACCAGCAACATGTGACAATCCTGATTCCATCATCCTTGTAGTCACCAAAGGAGGATTCTCAACTGCCATTCTTTCTTTAAATTCTTCATAATCCCATATGCCAACATTTGTATCAGTGACTTCTGACCAGACAGAAGTGATCTTACTCTCAGGGACCTTGCTCTTAATGTCTAGCTTAACCCTCTCTGCATTAGACAATGAAGACGCAGCTGCTACCTTGCTTGATTCAGCCTGCACTCAACATGAAAATCGTAGTAAAAAAATAGGAAAGAGCCATGTTTATTCATCAAAACACTGTTAGAATGCATCTCATATAGTCAAGGTGTTATTAAAATTCATATAAAATGACCACAACAAATTTCGGGTTTCAAGACCATCTGCAGAATCTGAGCCAGAGAGGAATTTTGAGAAATTCCAGACCAATCAGATTCCAACAGAAAAACCAAGAAACACCCACTTAACCATCAAACCTGATCATTTTTTATCAATAAATCACATGAGAGATCCAAATATGACATGAAATAATCATCAAATGCATCAAAAATTATAAACGAATCCAATTATTTCATGTTCCTTTATATTTCACCAAATTTCAGGGAAATCCGTGAGGGACAGATTTTCTCGAAGAACGGGCCAAAGAGGATTTTTGAGAAATCTAGGAGACGGCGGATTTCGGAGAAATCCGGACCTGACGGACATCTACAGTTAAGGAAAAGTTCTGAACCAATGGGGATTCTCAGAACGAAGGTTTCAGCAAGAGTTGTGAGCTCGCTGAGAGGACTTGGCGAATTTGAGATGTTCTGCCGACCGGCGATACACGCATCGATATGACCAATGGGTGGTCGGGGTAAGGTCTTGGTGACTACTTTTGTCTCACCGACTGATGGGGTCCAAGCAAACACTTAGGCCAGACTAAAGTTTTTGATATGAGGTCCTGGCGAAGCTGAGATGTCCTTCCGACTAGGGCTTGGTTTGAATTTGGCCAGAGGTCTCAGCAAAAAAATTTGGGCTCGCTAAGAAAAGAAGGCCTTGCTACAACGTCTTGGCGAACGTTAGGAGTCTCGCCGAAAGAAAAGGTCTCGGCAAGAGCAGGATATGTTTGGCGGAAGGTCTCGCCGATGTCAAAGGTCTCAGTGACAGGATGAAAAATCGGCAAGACGAAAGGAGCCCGCTATGAGCTCTTAGCAACTAGGACTTGTCTTGCCAAAAGTGAGTATGAACAAACATGTCAATGAGACATCTCCTCACGGGCTGAGGTCTCGGCAAAAGCAAAGGTCTCGTCGACTGACATGCATAAAAGACTTCATCAGTGAACCACAGGGTGATCAATATGACATCTCAGCGATCTCGAATGGTCACAGTGAATAAAATTCAGAAGGGATGGATTATCCCGGACTGTAACGCTAAGCCACGACTTAACCCAAGCACCAAATCGGTCATGAATTTCAATAGTTTAACTCAGGACAAGTCAAGGACGGAACTTTCATAAATTTTCCTTGTGTTTCAGGCCCGTTTTAAGATGAAATCACCTGATACGGCACTGCCCTAGGTCTAAAAACCCTACTCATCCGCCATTAGCACACAGACATGTTCAGAATTTAGTTGTTTCAACTGTTAAGTCATCACTAGGGTTTACTAATTACTCTCAGGCAAGATTCATCAAAATGCGAACAGACAAATGAGCTCAAAACTCGCATGGGAGATGACAAATGATGCAATACCGAACAACCCTAGCACAAAATAAACAAATACATAGGAATTCAAATCCCACAAGCTCTCACAATACCAACATGCCATTCATAATTCAATTCAAAGTAGAGAAATCAGACACATACCATTATAAAGTGGAAATCGATATGAGAATCAACAAATGTGAGGCCCAATGGTATCCACAATGAACACAAGCGATAATGCACAAGAAATCACCACCAAATCAATCAATTCAAACCCAAATGTCCCAAATCCCAACCAAATACTCGCAAGAAAGCACTTCCGAGCTCAACAAGGGAAAATAAGAAACAGGATGGCATAAAAGACCTCAGAATCAAGGTAAATACATCTCTCAAAACATGCACGAAGCCATTAATGTAGTCGACAAGACAGCCAGAGGAGAAATTCGGGAAATTTCGACAACAGGGCAGAATCTGGGAAAATCCGGCCCACACGGAAATCCGCAAAGATCAAAAATCCCTGAACAACAAGGGTCCAACCGAAGTCTAAGCAGGATCTGGGAAAATCCAACCAGGGCAGAAAATCTTGAATCTGAGCAAAAGCCCGAAATTGATCTAGAACTTAGGATTTTCAATGAATAACCTAGGGGAAACACTTAGGTAATCAAAATATACATTTTAAGCACATGCCTAGGTAAGACAAAACCTCAAAAAGAAGGGCCAAGAAACCAAAACCGAAAAGAAAGAGGGTCCCTGCCTCCAGCGGGGCGTGTGTGCAAAAACTGCACAACACAGTCTTGCAAGGATAACATGTGTGGGTAATCTCAGGTTTTAAAACAGCTACCAGTATTCTTGAAAGCATATGGATATAATGCCAACTTTGTACCAGATGCGACATCCGCACAAGTTAAAACTTTTCTAAAAGCAGCCTGAAAAAACTTAACTTTGGCTCTCTATGAAAGCAAAAAGTGTTAAGAGTGACTTTAGGTCTCACAAAACTAGCAATCAAAGTAAGCAAAGTACTTTCCATTCAAATTCAGAGATTACAACCAGGCATGTTGTCCTTACAAGAACTGCAAAGAATTTCATAATAGATATGCCCTATACAAATTTCCCAATTCAAATGTGTGAATGATGTACTTAAGTGCCACGATACCCTGCTTAACACATGTGTTTACCTTAGCCGATAAGAATCAAGAACTGCAAAGAATTTCATAAAAGATATGCCTTGTACAAATTTCCCAATTCAAATGTGCGGATAATGTACTTAGATGTTGCGATTCCCTATTTAGCACATGTATTTACCTTAGGCAATACAAATCTTGCAGTCTTCATAATGAAACATTAGAATCACATGATAAAATAAAAAGCATGATGTTGTTATATGATGTTCCATATGACGATGTAACCATACGTCGACAAATACAGGAATAAGGAATCTTAATAGACCAACAGATTGTCCAGTCAAAGAAGTTTTGAAATTTTCTCTACATGACCTTAGCATCTTGATTAATTAAGTCTAGCAATTGAGGAAATGCATTTAAATCATTTAGGTCATGAATTTCCCTTATCTTTGTTTTATCACTTCCCAGCCCAGGTAGGAAGTCTACTACCATATTCCCTTCTCTGTAAGTATGTGAAATAATTGAAGACTCAAGCTTATCTAGAAGTGACCAAGATTTATTTAGCACATAGTTCAAGTTCTAGTTTTGAACTTTCCTTATCTACTTTAGAGGAATGTACAAACTAAAAAAAAAAAAAAATTATTTAATTTTGGACAAATAATTAGCTAATTAAATAATTAATAATTATTTAGTTATGTGAGATAGGGAGAATGTGTGATTTAATTAAACAATTAAAAGTTATTTAATTACGGAATTGAAAGAATAATGTAAGTTTTAAATAAATAATTAAAAATTATTTAATTAATGGAGGGAAAGTGTTAGATTAATCAAATAATTATAAATTATTCAATTAATAGTGATGAAGTGGTGAATAGTGATGATGACAAGAAATTATCAATTTAGAAGAACACATTAGACATTTTTAGGTGTCTATATGTTGCCCCTCTATTAGACAATGTGCTTTGTTGCATTGTTTCAAAGACATGTTGGTGATAGGTAAAAATTTAGGTGATAATGTGTCCCACTGTGCCCCTGTGGATGAAGGGATGGTGGTTGGATGGTAGGTTTCCCCCTCAAGAGATTGACCAAAAAATATAAATTTTGGATTGAGCTCATGATAGGCAAATGAGATAGGTTTAGTGAAGATGGGGATAAAAAATAGGGCCAGGTTGGCTAAGGGTCTTGTGGAAGTGAGGGTGGGTAGGATGGGGGAAATATAGGGTTTGGTTGCCTATATATAGGCCTTGGGAGGTCATTTTCAATTCATTTGCACATTCCTAGTTTGAGAGATTCTGATAACACCAGAGGCCAACCAGAGCACCCTAGGAAGTATGCATCTAACCCTTAGGTCCTTATGCATCAATTGAAGTGTATTTATTACTAGCTAAAGGTAGGAAATCAAATGTGTCAAAGCACAAAATGGTACATTTGAAACATGATATGTCACATTTGATATGTAAAGTTGCACAATTGATATTGGATTGACACACTTAATACTAGTGGTTTGAATTTGCAAAAGTGTGTTGCATCTGATAAGGTGTGGTTCACAATTAAAATAATGCATATGATGCTAGAATTGTGCATCTGAAAGAAAGATCATGCTTTATTTCTAAACTAACGCATTTGATAAAACAAGGTTGCATATGATAATATTTTGGCACATTTGATTACAAATCAGCTAGACTTAGGTTTTTTCTTGGGCTTTTATAGATTGATATTGTGTGTGCTATGTTTGTAGGATATATTAGAGTTGATTATGTCAAGTGAGTGATAGTGTAGCAGTGAATTGAGATTCTGGGAGAGCTTGATCAAGCTTTTTTAGGAGCTATTGGTTTGTGGCATATTACATACATGCTAGAGATAAGGATGCACAAGGTGATAATGAAAGCCCTCATGGAGAGATGGCATAACAAGATTTCTGCAATTGATTTACCAACTAGAGAGTCTATAATCACCTTAAAGGATGTGTGGAGGATCTTGAGGATCCCCATTCATGGTGTCCAAGTGATCTATGTCATCAAAACTAGAGAGGAGGCACTAGAAAAAGTCTTCTTAGATGATGATCTTAGAATTGAGGATGGTCATATAGATTTGAGGAGAGTGATGGGGAGATTTTATGATCTCCCACAAGTTCTATCTAGTTTTATTAGTGGTGTACTCATTCTTGATCAATGATCTTGGGTATTTTCTATTGGTTGGGGATGCATCTTGAAGAGGGTGCTTTTATATGGTGTTGTCTTTTCATGGGGGTTATGTGTTATATCCCATTTATATCATGATATACACTAAACTTGGTATACAAAAATGGTTTTATTTTACCTGGCAAAGTGACATTGCTCCATGTTTGGGTATGGGAGTACATCATAATGACTTGTCCTCTAAGTTATGAACAATGACGCAAAGGATTTCCTTATGTTTATGTATATGAGATTGCTTTGACATATCATTGTTCAAGTGATTTGATTCTCGAAGGATATGTCACAATAACATGGACTAGTTTATTTAGAGGTTGTGGGTCCTAGTGATGCTTGGGATGATAATGTGAGGCACTTGTTTTAAGGTAGATAGCTAAGATGAATTATTGGCTAAAATCCACATATCATTAAGATAAACTTTCCTAAGTGTGTCAAGCATCAATTCAAGGAGATACATGTTACATGCCAATTGACGTGTCCATGTTTTCTTGCATACGAGAGATTGGTGATTTTGGGGATATGATAGTCCCAAAGATAGTGATTGGGGAGTTTGAGTCATTTGTTTCCATTCCATGGGCATGGAAATCAGAAGTGAGGGATGTAGATACATCCCTAGAATATGATCTTTGGTGGGTAGCCTTCCAACACTCTATGTTAACACACCTAGATGGTGGAGTAGTGAGGAGAGGGAGGGGCAAGAAAGAGCTAGCTAGGGCTCATAGACTAAGGAAATGAGTGGAGATAGGTGATTCAAGTTGGGTGGTGATGAAGATAGGGTTGGATGTGGTGGTGATAGGGTCAGTAGAAAGGTACTTGCATAGGAAGAGGGTAGTGGTGGTGGAGATGGGGGTGGTGATGACAAATGGGGTGGAGAGTATGTGATGGTGGAGGACAAGGGAGGATATGAGGGGGAGATAGGAGGACACAGAAAAAATTATGGGAGGGGGGAGATATAGAGAGAGGAGGAGAGGATGAGGATATGAGGGTGCGACTAGGATTCATCCTATCAAAGTGAGAAAAGGCTTATTGAGAGAGAGAGGGATAGCCTCTTAGTCAAACTTTCCTAGAGGACATTAGAGAGAGATATAATTTCCACATAGTTGATATAGATGACTACTAAGAGAGACATCGAGATTTCTCGACCACAATACGTTGAGAAACAACTGTCACAAGTGATAGTTGATAGCGATGTGGAGAGGGAGATGAAAACAGATGGAGGCTATAGGTGGAGGTTCAAGTGGGGGATGATTTACCATTATGCAAGTCATGAGAGAGGTGAGGAGACTCACCTAGGAGGGTACATACTTTCAAACACTCTACAAGGTTGTGGTACCTTGAAATAAAAGGGAACCTATATTTTCAGCGAGGAGTCAATTTGATGCCTCGTGATCAGTGAAATCAGATGGAAGATTGGTGATGGGGGGTTTAGTAGGACTACCACCATTAGTTCCACCACATCCATCAATTTATCTATTGTATCCAAAGATGCAAGGTCCTCAACTAGGGGAACAACAGGTTGTTTAGTAGATTGTTCCTCCTCGTCCACCCTCTCCTTGTCATCAAAGGGTGGAGGGAGTTCTTTGTAGATGGGATTTTAATTTTGATGTTCATGATGTATATGTAAAAAGAATTTGATATTCCTACAAGCACATGTATATGCATATTCATGGCTCCTAGTATCCCTTGTAAAAACATTTGTATCTATTGATGATATGTCATGACACTTTCATGGATGTACATATGATATGAGATGTTGTTATGCATATGATGTCTAGATGAAATATTTTCTATATGCATGTGATGGATATCTATGTGATTTGATGTATGTATCTAATGAATTTCTATTTGATTTTTTTATGTGATGGATTTATGTATGCAATGGTGATCTTATTTGATACTATGACATACGATAGATGGATTATGATGATGTTGGACTAGATGATGATGTGATGTAATGCTATGATTCTTTTTATATATATTTATGATTCTATGATGACCTATATGATGACTATACCATGATGCTATGGATATGAATGTAGGATATGTATGATGATATGATGATACTAATCTTTTTTGTATGTAAGGATGTTATGGATTTGTTTTTTCTCATGATATTGGATAGAATAGTTAGTATGATGAGTGGGATGGAAGAAATGATTGTGGATAATGATGGATAGATGGATGGATGAATCATGTTGATTAAATATCAATGAAAACTATAGTTAATAGAATGATTTGGAATTTTTGATTAGAAATAGGATGGGTAAAACTATGATTTTTATTTTTTCTTTTCATTATGCTAAAAATGTACAGAACTGTGTGAGGGGGAAAACCATTAGATGCAAACAAGATTAAATGCGATTGAAATTAGGATCTAACCTAAGATCAAAAAACATAAATCTAAGATCTAATCCTACACATAAAAAATGAAACTAAGATATTGAAAACACATTAGGAAATCTATGATTACCAAATTGAATGTAAACAAAAGCAGAGTGTTACCATCCCGTATCAAAGTGTATTGACTTAATGTTGGATTGTACTTATCACCGTGAAGCCTCCATAGATCGTGTGCAAATATTTGATGAATGATGCATGTTGGTTGATCAAAGAAAGGTTGAAGCTCTATCAATGGTGATCTCAATAGTACTTCATTGCACAAGGTATGTTGATTCTTCAATCCTTTTTTTTTAGGAAAGAGGTTTGTTATATAGAAAACGAGATTTGAAATGGATGATCAAGATTCAACAATGTTGAATCAAGATCAACAGTTGAAAGGTGTTGAGAGGATTTAGACATGAGAATATTGTGAAAAGTAGATTGCACAATTTGTGTGATTGAGGAATAGATTGGCTAGTCAGGAATTAGATTGATTAATCAGGAACTAGATTGATCAGTTAGGATTTAGATGGATTAGTTAGTAAATAGATTGATTAGTTAGAAAATAGATTGATTAGTCAACAAATTAGATTGATTAGTTAGCAAATTAGATTGCTCAGTTAGCAATCGTAATTTGCTCAATCAAAAAGTGGGTGAGGAATATGAATTAATTGATTTAATTAATTAATTCCTTTTTGGAGTTGAACGTGCAAATAAAGTTTGACTTTTGCAAATAAAGTTGCATTAGTTTGATTTGATTTTTGATAAATGATTTGAAAAGTTTGATTTAATTATTCAAATTTTGGAGGGAAAGTGTCATAATTAAATTATTATGATTTAATAATTTAATCAACTTAGGGGAATAAGGTGTTTTAGCGACGTAATTAAATAATTGGCATTATTTAATCAATCAAAACGAAATAAAGTGGGATTAGGACTTCATTAAATAAAATGTATTTATTTAATTGGTCAAAATGAAGAAACGTGAATTAATCAAATAATATCGTTGTATTTGAAATTAATAGTAGAAATGGGGTTTTGGATGTTGTTTGAAGTTGTGCAATGTTTATGAGATGTTGTGGGATGATTTTGAGATGTTTCATGATTATTCTGAGATGTTCCAAGATGATGCAGGATGATTCTGAGATGTTGCAAGATTTTTTGATATGATTCTAAGATGTTTCAAGATGTTTCGAGATGATTCCAAGATGTTGTGAGATGATTTTGAGATGTTTCGAGACATTTCAGGATGATTCTGAGATGTTCTGAGTTGATTTCGAGATATTCTAAGATGTTTCGAGATGATTCTAAGATGTTGCAATACGTTGCAAGATGTTGTTCGATGTTGTTTAGGGTGTGTGATAGGTGTTAGTTCAATTTGACATGTCTACATTTTGCCACTCTTTGATACAAAGTACTAGTTCCTTTGTTTCAAAGATTCTATTTTTTAAGATCAAGTTATTTTTGAAAAAAATTATGCCTCACCATGCCCCGGTGTTTAGTGGAATGATGGTAGAACTCTGTACTACCCCCTTGAGAGGTTGGCTGAAAATTTTGTGTTTGAGGTCAGGCTCACGACCTTGTTCTATTTTAGTTTCAATGTGTTTAGGATGAATAATTAGGTCCATAGGTCTTTCATTTCTCGTTTCGATGTTTCTGAGAGCTTCTAATTTGAAATTAGGAAGGTTTCCTAAGTAAAATTAGGGTTTCCTAGGTCAAATTAGGGTTTCCTAAGGTTTAATATAGGCCATTATTCTTCTAATTAGCTCACTTGTGCTTTTATCCTTTTGTTGATTCTTGTCTCTAGATTTCCCATTTTGTTAGTTGTCGAGGAGGAATGTTGAGAATTCAAGGAGCCCCACATCATTTAGACCTTGTTCGGGATTTTAGATGACCTTCAAGAGATGGTGGCTTGGTATGTACCTTATCACTTTGTGTTTTTATTTTATTATGTTCTCGTATTGCATGTATAAATTTTCTTGAGTCAATAGTAAAGTTCTGGTGATTTTTGAGCATTTGTGCATTGTTTTTCTTGCATTTTCTAGGTGAGAACCCAACACTTGACTTTAAAACCCTCTCACTTGCCATAGAACCTCACACTTGACTAAAAACCTCGCTTATGCTTCATGCACTTTCCCTAAAACCTCGCTTCTACTTTAAAACCTTGCATTTGATTGCTATCTGATTGTTTATTTGCCCTTTCTTAAGAACCTTACACTTGCTATAAAATCTTGTATCTAAAAACCCCACTCTTTCTCAAAAGCCTCACACTTGACCTAAAACCTCGCCTTTGTTTCATGCACTTTCCCTAAAAGCTTTCCTTTAACTTAAACCCTTGCATTTTCTTTTAGCATTTGCTCTGAACTTGTGCACTTGACCTAAACTCTTGCATTTTCTTGTTTGTCATCCTAAATGTCATTTTTCATCATGTTTTGTGTCATTTTGTATTGTTTTACATGTTCAAAGTGAAACCCTAACATCATGGGTTAAAATGGTTGCAGGTGGGCCTCAAACCACTGCAGTCGAGGTAGAGATGTCCTCGACACCTGTTTGATCTAATTTCTTGTTTTCGTGTGTTGGAGTGAGACTTTCTTCATGCCGTTGGACTACGTTATATTTTCTACATGCCTCATATCAAGGCTCACATAGCTATGATGACCGCACTCATGGATCGGTGGCATTCTAAGATGTTCTCGTTTCATTTGCCTACATGAGAGGAAACTATTAGCCTTGAAGATGTGTGGAGGATACTCTGCCTTCTCATTCATGACGAGCTTGTTACATATCATGTTCAATGTGGTACCTCTGGCTTGTAGCATGTGCTAGGTGTTAAACACTTGGAGGTGCATCAGTTGGAGATTGATCTTTCTGGGGTTTTTGGTAGTGTAGATCCTATTTTTCTTGTCCTATGTGGTTTGATTTAAGGACTAGTTGTTCCTGATAGGAGAGGTCAGTAGTTTCCTGTGGGTTGGGGTGTATGTATTGAGAGTATGCTTGAGCATGGGATGAGGTATGCTTGGGGTATGTGTCTCCTTGCTCATCTTTACAAACATATGCACGAGGTTGTGTATCAGAGTAGGAAATCTATTTCTGTAGGTGTTTTGCTTTTGCATGTTTGGGGATGGGAGCACATTGCAGTTGCTCAACTAGACAGGATACAAGATTGTTCTCCTGATGATTCATACTCTTATCATTATGGGGATTTCATGCACTACACCTTTCCTAGGGATCTTCCTTATTGGCACCATGTTTTTGATGAGATGCCAAGTTTTGTGTGGAGACCTTATATGGGCTATGAGGCTTGGTCAGAGGACTCAAATCATCTTGTTTACTGTTGATAGACCCAATGGTTGATTGGTTGTTATTATTATATGATAGAGCATTACTTACTAGACCAAGTATGTTGTCATTTTAGAGAGAGACAAGGGTGGGTTCTTGATGCTTATGAGGATTGGTTCAATTGGACCACTAGGGAGGTCCATGTATGGGGTATCTAGGAAAATATAGCTACTATTGTTGCTGAGTTCAGAGAAATTTCCCCAGTTGGTTGGGATTAGCTGGTTGGTTTAGTAGATCCAAGTACTACTCTTTATTATGATGAGTGGTGGGCACGACACAGGCCATTGAGGTTCACTGATCCTAGGGGTGATCCCACTTTGGCCAGAGCAGGTATTACAGGTCATCACGGGGAGAAACAACACATTGAGGTTCTTATAAAGAATTTGGATAGGGCCTGACATGATGTGGCACAAGGTGGTCATAGATAGGTTATGGGTCCTCCTCCACTAGCTAGGGATGGAGATATATTGTTAGCTTAGATGATTGTTGCTAGAGATGTAGAGATAGTGTGGGGATAGGCTGCGAAGGCTCAGGTAGACAATTTGAGGGTTGAGCGAGATAGCGAGAGTGGTCGATGGCATGTTGTAGAGGCTCAGGTACAATGCGAGATGAGCGAGATTGATTTCTACAGATGTCCACTCATTATCAGACCTTATATGATGCTACTAATCCTAGGACTGCTCAGTGTCCACGGTTTGGAGAGCCTAGTGTTGTGAGTGATGGTGGTGGTGGTGGCAGGGTAAGTGATCAGTTCATGAGATAGCTAGATCCTTTTGGTGGCCCACATCCTAGTCTATAGGGTTTTGTCCTTCTTGTCAGGGTCTTACTTTTTGTACTTGATCTTCATGCTATTTATTGCTCAGCGGCATATTGTAGACATGTGTTTTGTATATATATATTCATCATCCCAGTCGAGACCTCGTATATATGTTATGATTTTGTATTACCCTATCACATTTTTTTCATTGAGGATGATGTATGTATGACATTCACTCTTTTGATGATGATATATATATGAGATATACCTTCTTTGATTCAACCTCATTTTATGCTTATGTGATGACGATATATGATGATGTATGTTTATATATGTTTTTGTATTTTTCTGATGTATGCATATGATGTGGATGGATGAATCATACTTTATTTCATATGATGTGATATATGATGTTTATGTGGTGTTGATATATGATGAATGAATTCCCCATACATCATACATGATGTTTTTATTGGTTTATTATCATCATGATGTGTATTGATGATATTGTGGATGCAGGATGGTACTAATGATATTGCTATGTAGGGTGGATGTTAATTAGAAGAAATATCGATGATGGATAGAAATATGATGTTAATTAGAAGAAATATCGATGATGGATATAAATATGATGTTGTTAGTAGTTGATGAGTTGCTTTTTCTTTGCTTTAGAGACTTCGTGGTCTGAACAATCCTATTTGATGTAGCAAACATATACAATGCACTAGGGTATTAATGACCATGGTGACTTTCTATTTATTGCATGGACTTTGACTCTACAAACAAAGAGTATTTTTTCTCATACTAGACATACAAAAACTTTTTTTAAAGTATATATTCGGGTTGTGCTAAAAAAATTTCGGACCAGTCACACGGAGAGGTATAGAACACCTAACATGCAACTTCTTCACGAATTGTTTCAACACAACTTTCATATACTCAATAAAGCAAGTATTTTCCATGGTAGTATTACAAAAATATCTTACAAAAAACAAATTGAAATGATGCTCAATTTCCCCCATTCCTTCTTCTCTAAATCCTTATGGACATCTTCGAGAGATCTTGGGAATGAGTCAATAAAATAAATCATAAAAATAAGACTACAAAAAGATAAAAAAACAAAGTTGCAGTATCACTTGCCATATATGTTTGAGGTTTCAAGACTATTATTCATTGTTGATCATGTCTCTCGTAGGAATGGATCCATTAAGGAATATCTCAAGATGTTGGTGAATTGTCAAAAATATAGGTAGTTGATACTTGGATTTGTTTCAGTCTGTTTTGTGATCAAATTTTTGCAATTGTTTGCTTGAAGGTTCTAGCTTTTTGGTGTTTTCTTTGCTTTGTTTGTTTGTTTTTTCAAAGGATGAGGATGACCATTCGTTTATTATGGGTGAAATGTTTATTGTGGATTGGATGACGAAGTAGGTCTTTTTTATTTTTCTATTTTTTTTATGATGTTGATTTTGTTGTTTTTAGGGGACTAACTTGGGGCCTCGGGGGCTCATCAAAGATATGCCTTGCCTATGTTGTACATGTAGAGGCTCGTAGTTCACTTGGTTTGAGTGTTTTTGACCTTTTCTGTTTTGTGAATGTTTTTGGATTTTGTATGTTGTAGGTGTTTTTGAATTTTGTTTTTTTTGAATAAGTTGAAAATAAAGCATGTTGGAAACCTAAAGGGACTAACCTAGGGTCTCGGGGGCTAATAAGCCTTTCCTACATTGTACACATAGAGACCACGTAGTCTGACCATTTGACTCAAAAAGCATAAATTGTTTTTGGATAAACAACATTGATAATCTGGATTGATATTCCACTTCTGTGTGTAGAGGATATGTTGTGGGAAATCTACTTGAACTAGCTAAGAAGTTCAAGAAAATGTTGATATCTTAGACTGTTTGAGTGAAGGAATAACCCAACGATGTTGTTTTGTTTTGATGCTTTCCTATGTTTTTGATCTTTTGTTTTTTTTTTATGTTTTTGATTTTGTGGTTTTATGACCATGATAGGACGTTAAAAGATCTAACCCATGACCAGCTTCAGGAATTTTCCCCTAGTTGGAGACAAAATGACTTTCCTTAATCAGTGATAAGCCATGGTTGGATACATGTTTTATCATGAAATGGATGGGTGGATGTCATGGATAGTACCAATAGATAACGATGCATGTTTTATTCAAACATAGTTCCTGTTTGCCAAGTTTTCACTATGGTACCTGTTCTAAAAGCACCACAAAGTGGTTTTCACTCAAAGAACATTTTATTTCACTTTACTATTTTTCTTGCTTTTTTATTTTTTTGTATTTTTTTAACCTTTTTTTCATTTTCATTTTGTATTTTTACCCTCTTTCCTGGGGTATTCTGATGCACTTTATGTGTAGAACTTTTTGAGGTGGTTGTTGTTCAATAGTTCAACTAAAGGTTCTCCTTCAAGAGTAGCCAACTTATAGGCCCCAAAGTTGTAGCTTGCTATGATGACGAATGGACCTAACCAATTGGGTTCAAATTTTCCTTTGTTGTCCTAATTCAATTATATTTTTTGATTCTCCTTGAGCACCAAGTCACCAATTTGAAATTTTTCATCTTTTATTTTCTTATCATAGCTTCATTTGAGTCAATTCTAATAAACCTATAGATGGTTTAACGCGCTCAAATTCCTTTCATCTAGGAGCTCTAATTCATTTCCATGGATACCCTATATTCTTCATTACTGTCCATGCATTTTAGTGATACTTGCAATTAGGGGATTTCAACCTTGATAGGAAAGATAGCCTCTGATCTAAAGACCAAGGAAAATGGTGTGGCACTGGTAGGTTTGCAAATGCTAGTTCGATAGGCCCATAAGTCTGGGTTTAGCTGCAAATGCTAATCACAACCAACATCATTGACCATGTTTTTTAGTATTTTTAGGATTGTTCTATTAGATGCCTCAACTTTACCATTTCCTTGGGGGTAATAGGGTGTAGAAAATCTATGTTGGATAGAAAATTGGGAACAAAGCTCTTAGACATCCTAATTTTTGAATGGGGTTCCATTGTCTGTTATTATCATTTGGGGAATTCCACACCTACAGATGAGATAATTCAAAATGAATTTTGATATCTATTTGCTAGTGATATAGGTGAAGGGAATTTCCTCTATCCATTTAGTGAAGTACTTTGTTGCTGTGATAATGAATTTGTGCATGTTGGATGAAGCAGGTAATATCTATCCTACTAGGTCTAAGCCATGGTGTAGTTATGGGTTTCAATTCCTATGTCGGTGCATGAACTAGTTCACTATGTGGCTAACATTGTCGGCACTTTCTAGAATACTATATGCATTCATGTTCCATGGAGGGCCAAGAATACCCCATTCTAAGCAGTTTCTAGACTAGGTTAAGTCTGCTAGAGTGGGATCCACAAATACCTTTGTGGACCTCTTGTAAGGCTGTTTGTGCTTCTTCTGCATTAAGGCACCTAAGTAACATACCATCTAGACTATGATGGTATAGGGTATCTCCTAGGATGGTAAAATAGGAAGTTCTATGGGTGAAGGTTTTCTTTTCAGTGGTTGTTAGGTCAAGTGGTATGATATTGTGTTGGATGTAGTCAAAAGTATCTTGGTACCATGGGGAGTTAGGACCAACAACAACACATACCAATTTCGATTATGGGATGTCGAACACAGGTACAAGCAGCTATTTGATGAGAAACTCATACTTAGGCACATTTTGTGGAATATCAAGCGGTGAGCCTATTGTTTCCATTACATCGACAACTCTGTTATTGATCCGAGGAACTTGCTCAAAGGTTATTCTAAAAAATTATTCCTTGAATTTTTCCACCATCCTTATAGATGGTAGCAATTTGTCACCTTTTGTCTAGTACTCAACGTTCACCTATCTGATCACTAGCTAAGAGTCTCCAAAGACATGTAGCTCTTTTATTCTCCATTCAATAGCCATTTTTAGCCCTGTGATAAGAGCTTCATATTTTGAGATTTTGTTCATGCATGGGAATGCAATCTTGTAGGCCTTGGGTATACTATCTCCCTGTGGTGTGAGAAATAGAATACCTATTCCAAAGCCATGTTGAGTATGGGACTCGTCAAAATATAGAGTCCATTGGTCTGTTTGTTCTATCATCAAGATACTCTCATTTGGAAAGTCCACTATGAGAGGTTTATGATCATCTATGGGTGTTTCGACCAATTGGTCTGCTATAATTTATCTGTTGATAGCTCTCCTATCCACATACTCTATATCAAATTCTCTCAGGATCATCACCCATTTGGCTATTCAACCTATTAGGGTTTCCTTTTCCTGTAAGTATTTGAGTGGTTCTACTTTTGAAATTAGCTTCACCTTTCTATTTAAGATGTAATTTCTCAGCTTTTGTGTTGAAAACAAGACTGAGAGACACGCTCTTTCAATGTGAAAACTTAGTTTAGTTCATAGCCCACCAGTGTTCTACTGATATAGTAGATTCCCTTTCTTTATTGTTATCATCTAGCTAGGCCAAGAGAGGTCCCAATGTTGCTTGTGTGGTAGACACGTAAAGTATCATTTCCTTTTCTGGGATAGGCAGCATAAGTACAAGAAGAGTAAGTAGGTACTCCTTGACTTGTTGGAATGCTTGGTCACATCTCCCATCCCACTTGAAGGTGATGTCCTTGTGTAGGAGATGAGTGAAAGGGTGACATTTTTCTACCAATTATGTGATAAATCACCTAATAGATTACATCTTCCCTTTTAGGCTCCTTAACTGTTTTAGTGTCTTTGGCGGAGGCATCTCTATTATAGCTTTTACTTTTATAAGATCCACTTCAACCCCTCTTCTTGACACTATGTACCCCAACAACTTTATAGATGTTACTCCAAACACACATTTCTTAGGGTTGAGTCTCAGTTTGTACTATTCAAGTCGATCAAACACCTTTTCCATTTTTTTCAAGTGATCTTCCCTTTTGACTGACTTTGCTAGAATTTCATCCACATAGTCCTCCATGATTGTGTGTAGCATATCATGGAATATGGTCACCATTGCTCTTTGATATGTTGATCCTGCACTCTTTAGACCAAAGGGCATTACATTCCAACAAAATGTCCCCCAAGTACAAGTAAATGTTGTTTTGTGTTGGCCATCTAGAGAGATATTTATCTTGTTGTATCTAGAGAAACCATCCATTAAGGATAGCATATCAGCCCTACAGTTAGATCCACAATCATGTTAATACTTGGAAATGGAAAGTCATCCTTTGGATAGGCCTTGTTCAAGTCTTTGAAGTTTGTTCATATCCTTATTCCCCTGGAATAGGTTTGGACACTTGTACTAGATTTGATATCCATTGTGGATAGTCAATGGGTCTAATGAAACCCACATCTAGTAGTTTCTTTAGCTCTACCTTTACCAATAATGCTATCTGAGTATGCATTTTTCTGAGTTTTTGCTTGATAGGATTTTCTCTTGGGACTATAGCTAAATGATGTACCACTAATGTCGTATATAGTCTAGGAATGTCAGCATAGATCTAGCAAAAATACCTTTCTCTTATTGATGAAAGCTATAAAATTTTCCTTCTCTTTGGGATTAGGTGATGTCGCATGGTATGTTATCTTTGGGTCCTCTACTATGCCAACATTTATGGAATCTACTTCTTCTACTTGGAGTGTTGATCTTTCTCAATATTTTGATATAGGGAGATTGAGCCCTCCATCCTCGGGTGCCTCTGTAACGCCCCGCCTTGGTTACCGTAAAAATAAAGTGTAAAGAATGAAATTAACCAAATTTTTTTTTTAAAAAAAGGATATTATTACACAATTGTCTTAAAGTTTCCAAGACGACGTTACTTAAAACTAAAAGTATACTCAACATATTATCATAATCATGATACAAACTTAATGTCATGAATGGTATAGTTTACAAAACTTATTACAATCGAGAATTCATAGGTCCAGATACAATATGTGAGATTTCCAATAAATCTCAATACATCAGAATGATGGTACAATAGAGTACGCTCTTATACAAGAGGTAAAAATACAAAGAAGATATAGATCATATCACAACTGACATCCATATCCACGAACATGCTCTGCATCCATAGTCACGGACAATGAAGTAACTGGAACCAGTTGCAAGCAAAGGATCATCTACAAGAAAATCCAAGGAAGGTATATCACGGTTTCCTCCCGACCACATAGAACCCGAAGGTCCACTCCCTCCGTGCTAGGAGATAATGACAGGTCCACAAACAATGAAGATAGAACATCACGTTTACGAGGTTTACAAATACACATCACGACATAATGTTTACAAATCAGAACAGATACAATCCCAGTAACATATCACATAAAATAGAAATCAGAACATAAGGAATACCATCATGATATAGACTAAGAGTGTCATCACACTGTCGGGATAGGTTACCCTAGTGAATCTTCCTAAACTACCGGCCCTCTCCAAGAGTTACTTTGGTAGCCTCTACCGATTCCCAGCCCCTATGCAGACCAATGTGGAGTCACTTCATCTTTCAATAGGACAAGATGACGACTTGCCATTCCAGGCCTTCTCAACCTTTTCTCAACCTGAACGAGCGTTAAGACAGTAGGCGAGGCACACTTTTATCTGAATTAATGTTTATAACTTCCCAACCCATAATTCTTTAGTTAGGTTTTCACTGAATTAACACACCTACGATAGGTTACCCAGACAATCACTTCAGGATTTCGGCCCCTACCGCAAGCCACTCTTCTATAACATGACTCAACATAAAACCAATCTAGGGGTAGCTATCAAGCACAAAAATCAAAACCAGAATGTTTATGTCCTTCACTAGAGGCAAATCACAACCTCTAGGATGTCACTTCAAATGACCACAAAATGATACAAAGCTATACCCCCACATAAGATAATTGTAATATGAGCATCATGATAAAAATGTAATAATCTTACAAATTGCACTTTTCAAGCTTTTGATGAAATAAAAATAAACATCATCAATATTACATTATATACACACACCAAATAGTTACAATTTACCAAACTTTAAGAGTTAAGAATCCACAATAAACAAACTATAGATATTAATTGGTCACAGACTAATTTAAGAAAACACTTCAATAACATTATCGAATTATAGATATTATAAATCTTTTAAAGAATTAAGATAAATCACAATTAAATTACATATATATTCTCCCTTATTAATTACGATACAACATATAGTACGTAAGGAAAATATAATACCTTAATATTATAAGAAACAATATAACTCAAAACTAAAGTTACTAAAGACTTTAACTTAACTAACATTTGTGCTTATTCAATATCTAACCTTAGATAGATCTACTAACATGGTTATTTGTTTTAAAGAATCTGCCACCGAATGATTCTTATAATGATGATTCGTATCAAAGACAGTCTTACGCCTATTTTATATTTCCACTGGTAGTATGAGGCATGTTAACTGACACTGAAATTTCTTTAGACCTCAACAAAATGTGCAAGCTATAACCCCTAGTGAAAATCATAGAATAAAGCAATATAATTAAAGTATAATATACTTAACTATGCTTTCATTTTATTTCCCAAACCTTTAAAGAAATAATAAACAACTTAATAACACTATGTGTTCACAATTTAATTATACAAGCACCTAGCTTCACAATCACATGCATTTGAAATTCATGCATAAAAGTTCATATTCTTTGGACGTGGTTAAACTTCTTATAATTTTAAGAAAATACGTCTATTATTATTTGTTCAATACGAGCGATAAAAAGGAAATCTTTTATATATATAAATTATTCATTTAAAAATCAAAACAAATAATTATATTAAAAAAAATAACAATTATGATCTAGGGAACCATTTGTACTAGTTAATACCAAAAGAATTAAATTACATAGCACGTAAAAAGCATGCCATGCAAAGACGTCAATCACATACTATTCAGACATTACTCGTTAGAACAACACAATCCTTCCTGACTTTTAACATAATCACTCTTTTATCATAATTGACTGTGAGAAAATTCTAAAATTAACAAGGGCTTATATTTATTAAGATAAGTGTATATTGTTATTCTGCCGCCTACCAGTAGTTTACTAACTTTAATTGAGAATCACTTTACTAAAGAATAGCATTAATCATGTCATGCAAAAGATTCATAATATAAAATATTTCTGCATGATATATAGAGCAGAGACGCATGCAGGAAGTGAAGTAGCCACTGGTATAAACAATCAGTTCCAGACGCATGACAGGAAGGAACATAATAAAGTTGAGTTATGAATCGCCATGCAACCGCCATGCAAGAACATGGTAGCATAGGTTAAGAAATATCAATAAAGTCTAGGCCTATAATGCATGCTTAACACAGAAAGAACATAGACACGGAATAACCAAACTATTCACATGAAGACATGGGTAAGAGAAATATAGATTCTTGGTGGAAAATTTTACTGCCTAAAGAATAAAGAATGCTTGATGAGGGGAAGATTAAATAATACGGTATATTTCTCTTGAACGGAAAATATTCAAACATAATCTGCAATCGGCGCGGATTTTATCAGAAGAGATATACTATGGTAAATAAAGGAAATTTAGGAGACTACCATATTCCAGTAGACAAATCTTTATCTCGGCTAATCGTGTTGGTAAAGAAAGAAAAACGTGATAATAAAAATTATAAGCGACAGGATATATTTGAAAAAAAATTAGATCTTTAATTCAAGATCATGCAACGAACATTATGAAAAGGAAATCGTTAAAGATACATGCTATTTCCTCTTTAGGCATATTGAACCTAATACGTTAGTGATATTGCTTAACCAGGGAGACTACGCAGCATTTAATATTCAGGAGAATCTTCAACTATAAAAGACGCATAAGGAAAATGTCATACATATGATTCGAGGGCAGAAGCGGCGCTAGATCATGTAGTTTTCTATTATTTTAAAAGAAATACAAAATCCGCTTACATATATGAAATATGCTACGGCTGATAAAAAGGTCCATAGAAATAGTATAACCTAGATCTTAATGACGGACACCGAAGATTCAATTCACAAATGTCATAGATTGGCAAAATATTGGGTATAAAATAAAGTTGAACACGGTTTGTTTACTATTTACAATTCAAAGTTTCAAACTCTAAGACTTCCAGAGGAACTTCTAAATGAATTTAATAATTTCTCAGCTATAAAAATAACAGAGCTCATGTTTTCTTTAACCCGTATATTAATTTTACTTGTTTTTTTTCTAATTTTATAAAATCTTTCTAATAGCCTCTTATCATTTTGCAGGTTTAATAGAGTCATTCTTTTCAGAGCAAAGTTTTCAGAAAATCACAGATTCAAACATTACAAAACAAGAAAAGAACCTGTGTTAAATGCTGAAAACTGATCTGGAACAAATTCTGAAGCTTTCATCAAATCCACTCAATACACTAGCTATTTGATTACGAAATCCAAAGCAATCCAACCCGAATTATGCTTACAAACCGAATCTGAATTAAATTTTTTCCTCAAACAATAGCCGTGCAAAATCTGCTAACATCTCCTACCGTGAAAGTTCATCCCGTGAATGTACAATTACCCATTTTCCAAAAGATATTAATTCATGCAATAAAGACTTCAATCATTCCCTTTTAACTAACAGTACAATTTGCATCGAAATTAACTCATTAAGTCCAACTCATTCTTCAAAATATCAGAACAAACCTTTAACTGACAATCAAAGATTCTTATCTTGACAAAAATATCTTGCTTTAAAAATATCTATTTCACACAATTCAATTTGCACAATTAAAACAGCAATAATATTATTTTAATTAAAACATTGCAAAGAAATAACTTATTTAATTTAACTTAATAAATTAAATCATTAACGTTGGTTAAAACATTAATAAGCATTTAATAAAATTAAATATTATATTCGCAAACACAAAATAATATATATTTGAACACGACAAGACAAACTGGGCTACACGGGGTAACACAGAGATACTTGTTCGAAAACGAACGATGGTTTAAAAGGACCTATCAATACCTCCGACAACGTATTTATAATGAATTAGGGTACACTCAAACCTGACAAGCAGGTGGAGCCATTACCTGGTACCTGTGTCTGCAGGAAAACATCAATGTTAAAACATATATATACTCATGTTAGAAAACACACTGTGAATAAGAATTGCAGCATAAGCAGGGTACTCACGAATGAGTAATGCTACATTGTCTTATCCACCGACACAACGAGCAAGATCAATCATAACCAAATAAATAGGATGTCAATGTATCATCCACAGAGTATTAAAAACAACATAATGTCAAAGTTATAACTGAGAATAAACAACATAGTATTATAATAAACTAAAGCATCTATCAATCAAACTGAAACAACTATGACAAGATGTCATAGCGGGAGGGTCACTACAGCCTCTAGGAGGTTTTCACCTTCGAATGCATCCTTTATTTTCCTCTTTTCTGGATCTAATAGAGCCACAATGTGGTTTTCCCTAGGGGATCATAGTTTTATGTTTTTTCTTTCATTTTTATGACTGGAAGATTCAATGTCTCCACCAAAGTATGCCTCCTATTTGAGCTCCATGATGAACCCTTCTTTTTTATCTCTAGCTGGTATGTCTGTTCAAAGTCCCATGAACTCTGTGATTGCCTCATTGTTCTAGAATTGATCTAGAATGGGTATTTGTTGTTGTTGATCCCAATCTATGAGTTGTGGGTAGCAAAGTGGTAGGCTATAATCATCATCCACAAATCTTATGGAGGTTGTTGAAATAGTTAGTATGGCTTGGGTTTCTTTTTCCCACCAAGTGTCTTGGTTGTCATTACTAGAATTGGGAGAATCATATTTGGTGACGAAGGAAGGAGAATCCTATTTGTATTCATTAGAATCCATTCTAGAATGGTAGTAGATGTTGGGAATGATTTGAATATATTGGAGAGGGAACCTATCAATACTAAAGTTGTCGAATAATTATTTTATGGGTAAATCATTGTCCATAATATGATAGATATCTAGTTCCTTAATGCTAGTAGAAGTTTCTCATTTCTTCCAAGAGGTTCGTCGGATTTTTGGAATAACCACATCTTTTAGCTTATAAAATAGCCCCGTATTTTCTTTTTTCTGCTATGATAGGCTCTGATCGGCCTTGTTTGTGTAGCCCAAGGCCACCTTTTCTGTTGTATCCCATCTATTTAACTAATTGATAACCTATAGTGTTAGTATCAATTAAAATGGGTTGTGGATTTTTTGGTTCTTCTCAATCCTCCTTGTAGATCATGGATGAGAATTATTCCTCAAATATTTTTTTGTCTTTCATGTCTCCCCATCTAGTGAAGATTGTGGGCTTGGCTATCCTTTGCACTATCTTGATCTCTTTTTAACCTCCCTATACTTTGGGTGTTGGTGGAAGCATGCCGATGTAGAATGCTTGGTTGAAATGGTAATTCCCATTACCCTTGTCAAGTACTTGTACCTTGGCTTCCATTTTTGGTTGATCACTTGGTGTGTTCTTGGTTGAGGTTGATGAAAGCATGGAAGGGCCAACATAAGAAAAAGAGTGGAAGGCTATGTTGTTGCTAGGAACATGTTGGATTTTATTGTACATCTCCTCCAACTTTGCACAAAAATTGAAAGGCTCGGGATCGGCGTATAGTGTTACTTCTTTTCCTTCATAGGGAAACTTTAGGCATTGATGAAAAGTGGAAGGGACCACTTGTAATGTATGGATCCAAGGGTGTCCTAGGAGGAGGTTGTATGGAAACTCAAGGTCTAGTACTTAACAAGTAGTTTATGTGATGGTTGGTCTTATTTGCACTGGAAACCTAACTATTCCTTCATAATTTCTTTCAAGGTCATTTTAGGCCCTTATGGTGATACTCTTTCCTTTGTCAATCACTTCATCAAAATACCCCAACTGTTTGACAAATTTTAAGGTATAGATGTTTAAACCTACACCATTATCTATCAATACTCGTTTGACCATGGTTTTGTGAACACCAACCTCTATGTAGAGGGATTGGCTGTGGAATGTTCTTTGTGGTAAATATTTCTCAAAAAATATTAAATGATTACTTTTTGTGATCTTGTAAACCATGGCTTGGAACTGACTAGGATCAAGGTCATTAGGGACTGACGTTTCCAATGCCTTTTCCAATATTTCCCTATGTGTTGGTGATAGTTTTAACATCTCTAGGATTGAGATTAGGGCAAGTGTTTTCTTCAACTATTCTACAATGTTGTAGTAATTTGGTGACTTGATTGTGGGTTTGGATGGGACTCCTTGAATTGTAACTCTTCCTCGATGGGTGGTTATGTTACAGTTGCTGTCTCCACCTTGTATAGTCACTATTTTTTCCCTGTTATCATCAACTTGTGAGAGGGTTCCTAAAACCGTGTCACTATACATGTAATTAGCATTGTGGTATTATTGTTCCTTCCCTTTATCATTTCTTTTAGCGTGATTTGGGATTGGTTTTGAGTATATTTTCAATTCTTTATTTCTAGGACAATGTTCAATGTCTACTTCTCCTTTGTCTATTAAGCCTTGGTTAAGATGTTTGAGTCACATACAATTGTTGGTTGTGTGTCCTTTGATCTTATGGAATTCACACAAGTCTTTCTCATTATACCACGGTGTCTTGAAGCTTGGTTCCTCATAGTTTGAGCGATCATTAGTTTTGAGGAAGTTTTGTTGCACTAGCTTGTGCATGACTATTTCAAGTGACTCACCTAGTACCATGAATTTCCTCCTTGGTTGATCGTATTTCCTTTGTTGCCCTCCCTGATTTGTTTGTTGGTTTACAACTTGATTTTTATGGGATAGGTAATTTGGTTGCTTTGTGTGTTGTTGGGAACATAGCTTGTTTTTGCTACCTGCAGTTTGTTTTAAGGTGTGTTATGTACATTCCATAGTGCTCTAGCATCCACTAGTCCATCATTTTTGACATTTTTATTTTTGGCCCACAGTTTAGGTTTCTAATGTCAAGTTGCAGATGGGTGAACCAATCCATAGCATGACTTGTAAGGCTGTGTGGAAAGATCCTCATGAGATAGGAATCATTATTTTGTACCTCCATACATGATACTTAGAAGTCTCATGCATACTCTATTGGATCTCCTCTTCCTTTGTCTTTATTGTCAAACCTAGGTATTTCAAAATTCTTTGGAAAAGGTAATGTAGTGATAGAATGATCGAATGGAAATGGAAAAATTTCTTGAAGAGTGTAGGTCTTCTTTTCTTTTCCTACTTGCATGTCTACTATTTGTTGGGTGACGACGTCTAATTTTCATTCCATCTCTATTTTTGGTATGTTTTTTTGCAAGCCTTTTGTGAAATATCCTTGTTTCCCTACCATGTTTTGGTCATATATTGGGTATTGTGAAGGTACAAGACCTTGGTAACCATATTGGGAGTAAGGAGGGTTAGCTCCTTGTTGCTAGGATAGACTATACGTAAGGCTTCCCTGATGGTGCATTGGCAGATTTCCTTGTTGATGGGACGACTGAAGAAGGGTGCCCTAGGGAACACCTTTTTGGGCAAGACTATATTGAAGGTTCCCTTGATGATGCATTGGCGGGTTACCTTGTTGATGGGATGACTAAAGAAGGGTTCCCTAGGGCACACCTTGTTGTTGGGAAAGACTATATTGAAAGCTCCCCTGATAATGTATTGGTGGGTTACCTTGTTGATGAGACGATTGAAGAAGGGTGCACTAGGGCACACCTTGTTGTTGGTATTGTTGGTTGGGAAGGAGACCTTGTGGTCCACATTGTTGATGGTATTGATTTAGAAGGGGACCCTATGGTCCACTTTTTTGGTGGTACTGATTGTTCGAAAGGGGACCCTGTGGTTCACCTTGTTGGTGGTACCGATTGTTTGAAAAAGGACCCTATGGTCCACCTTGTTGATGGTATTGATTGTTTTGGGAAGGATTAGTATTTAAAGTGTTCTGAGGTATATACTGTCCTGGAGGAGGATTGTTGTTTAGCAGTATGTACTATCCTAGAGGAGGATTGTTTTGTGGCTCATACTGCGATGACCCTCCTTGATATAGTTGTGCCACTACTGCTTGTTCAATTTGAGTTGGTTTTCTAAATAAGGGGTTTTCTTTGGGCTGACCATTATTTTGTGAGAATATGGGTGGCATGTTGGAAATATCTAGGGGTTCGGTTATTTATCTCACAACTGAGTTATCCCCTAAGGGAGTAAGATTGGGATCTTTGGGAGCCTCTACATTGAAGTCTACTAGTAATTTAGCACCACTTTGTGCTAACTTGAAGAAATATGAGTTTGGGTCATTTCTTAACAACTTGTCCATTAGTTTGAGAACCTTGGAGTTGTTAGAATGTTTGAATAGTTTCTCTTCATTTATTTCCTCCTCTGTATCCACCTCCTCTACAACCACTTTGTTTAGGTCCTGGTTGTTTTGTTCTATCACCTCCTTTTGTTTACGGTTTAGTTCTTCCTCACTGAAGGTGTCTCTGTACACAAGTCTCTTCTAGGGTGTTTCAAGGTTGCTTGGCCTATAGCCCCATGGGCTATTTTCATCGTTCATGGTATTTGTTGGTGGGATGTTGGTGTTGTTCTTTCTTGCTTCCACTTTCTTCCTATGTTGTGATCTTGTAGTTTTCATAAACAATTTCCAAGCTTTTTGTGATTATTTTTTGCAACTCCTAGTTTCTAGAAAATATTTTTCCTATTGGTGCAAAGCGATAATAGAAAAAATCTATATGATTTTGATGGGTATGGTATCTTCTTGAGATGAACCTTTGGAAAACCTTTTTGTAGGGTGATTCTTTGAAAGTCAGAGTATAGATTTCTACCCAAGGATTTTACTCTTATCAGTCCTAAGGATCTTTTGCTTTCCAAAAGGCATGAGGGATGTATGTCTATTGCCACACAGGTGGCGGTAACACAGGTCTTTCGGCTGCTATGTTTTCTTTCTCTTCCTCTTCGTCTAAGATGATTGACGTGGTGAGAAATTGGTGAGGTATTTCGTTCTTCTCAAATATGAAGATTCTCAAACTGCTTATGATGTTATTTTGTTCACCTTCAATGTATGTGAGACTAGGTTGAAGGATTGGTGCTACAAGATTTAGTTGTTGAACTAGAGTAGTTGGATGCCAGATGGTTATAAGGTGTGATGGTGTTTTGAGATGGTTTCTATGAAGCTCGAGACCCTATGGTGTTTTGAGATGGTTTCTATGAAGCTCGAGACCCTAAGTTTTAAGTGTTGTTTTGTAATGGTGCTACTTTTTAAAAATCAAAATGTTGAAGAACTAGGGTCGATATTTCACTTCCTTGTCTAGAGGATATGTTGCAGGAAAGCTTACTTGAACTATCTGCGAGTTCCAAGTAACTGTTGATATCATAGAAATCTAAGTGAAGGAATGATCCCAATGGTTTGTTTGATTTTGATTTCTAATAATTAGTATGGAAATAATGGATGAGGGACTATGTGACTTATCTAGTTTTCCAATTGTTTTGTTCGAACAATGATCCTATAAACAAATTTAGTTTGTTTTCCCAAAGTTTTAACAGGATAAAGCAATAATACTAGTTTCTGAGCAAAATGCACAAGACTATGAGCAAAAGTGTCCAGATTTATCAAGTGTGGCAAAAAATGTGTTAAGTGCTCGGGTTTTGGGAAAGCAAGCATGAGCTAGAATGGAAAGTGCAACTGTTTGTGTGTTTTTATCAAATGCAATGTTTTCTCAGGAAAAAGTGAGAATCTTTTGGAAAATGAAAGGATCTTAGTAGCAAGTGCACCAATTTCTCAAAAGAAAATACAAGGGAATAAAAGAAAGTGTGCAATTCCCACAACAAGTGCTTAGTTTCTGTCAAATGCAACTAATTTTCATCAATAGCTTTTTCGAGACAGAGAGCAAATGAAATGAAATTTTGGCTACTACTCAAATACTGTGGAAATTGCATTAAAATTTTGTGCAAATGCAATGAAATTTGGGCAACTGCTCAGAAACTGTGATAACTTGCACTAGAATTTTGTGCCAATATGGTTTCCTTGTGTTTTGTTTCCAGTTTTGAATAATATTTTCTTAGATTTTTTCAAGTTTAAATTTGGTTCTTCTCTCAACTTCTCTATGTTTGGAGTATGGCAAGTGATAAAAAAACACTTGGACTAACTCAACAAGCATGGACTTATGTGACCTTCATGTCTATAGCTTAAGTTGTGAAATCACAACACCCAAGCCATAGTTCCCAAATGTTTACTTTGATCAATGCAACCTGAAATAAAAGCAAGAATATTTTGAAACCTTTAAGGAAAAATACTTTCAAGGAGTGCAAACATAGGGCTTCTTTCAAAAGTATACACTAAGTCAAATGGTTTGTGATTCAACCATCATGTTCAGTGTTTGTTTGGATGTGTTATTTCTCTTTAAATCAAGCACAAAATTTGATGTCAAGATTGTTTTGAATGTAATTGGAAAGTTTAACATAAACAAGCATTTACAACCCTAGTGGATAGAAACCATTCTTTTAGGTAGGCCTGCCTCATGCCCCGAAGGCATGATTTTACATGCAACTTATGGCATGGACCTGTAGTTGGACATGGAAAGTAACTTCTCAGAAGTAAATTTTGAGCACCACTTTCAAAGAATGTTTTTTGGATAATGGGGTGGCTTTTAAAATAATTTGGCTCTTAGTAATGTTTTGGGGATATTATTTTCGAGCCCCTATACATGTGGTGTTTTGTTCAATTAAGAACCTCCTATCCCTTATAGGTTTTTATACATCACAAGGATATTGAGGGAGAATACGTCAATGTAGGCCAACAACACTTGGTGAGATGATGAACTTTCCTCACACCCACAAAATATTTATATAGTGTTCCAAAACTAAATTACCGCTTGGGTTTCCTATGAGTTCTCCAACGTGGGATGTTTCTAAATAGGCAGGCCCTCTAAAAAGGTATGCTTGAAAAGAAAGGTGTGAAGCTCAAGATCTTTTCGCTCACCCAAGATCACCAAAAGGTGCAAGGGGAGAAGACAACCATCTATCTTGCCAATCACTGAATGCACAACATACACTTCATAGAGTTTGATTCTTTTTAAACACCTTGAGTGGTGTTATCCCCAAAAATATGTGAATAAAATAAACTTGTTCTTTTTAATTGCACCAATATGAAGTATTTTGGATATCAATCAATTAACATAGTAATGGTGCAAAACAAAAAGAATAATTTGTTCATTTTTAAGTCCAAATCTGAGTGTTTCTAAGAAATCAGTCCTGGTTCTAACTTGGTCAACAAAAGTAAAACGAGTGTGCGTCAACAAAATGGAAATCATTTTGTGTTCTTTTTATGCACCAAAATCAAAGTTCCTAATTATGAAAACTTGGAAAGTGTTCATTTTTTGAGAACCTTAATTGAAATGTTTCATTCTTTTTATGCACCAAATTTACAATTCCTAAATTAGAAAAACTTGAAATGGTTCATTTTTAAGAGCACCAAAATTAAAGGTTCATTTGTGTTGTTCTTTTTAATGCACCAAATAAGAGTTCCTAATTTAAAAAAGATTGAAATGGTTCAATTTTTAGTAAACACTAAAATGAAGTGTGCATTTGTCTTGTTCTTTTTAAAACACCAAATGAAAATTCCTATTTTAAGAAAGCTTTTAAGGGTTCATTTTAAGAGCACTAAAACAAAGTTTTTTTGTTCTTTTTATGCACCAAAATAAGCATTCCTAATTTTAATGAAAAAAATTGTAGATCTGGAGTGCTTCGACCATTTGTCTTCCCTACAAAAAATAAGTTAATGTCTTTCAAATACTGTATACAAATATGTTAGCACCTGTACACATTCAAAATAGGCATAGGTTAGCAAAACAAATCAATTGAAAAAATGTAGATTTTTTGCATTGGTATGTTAGAGCAAGTGCTCAGAAATCATAGTCAAATGCGCCCTTTCCAGAGTCAAATGCTCAAATTTCAGAGCAAGTGCACTCCTGTCATAAGTCAAATGCAAGGAAATAAAAGCAAGTGGGCAGAAACATTGTCAAGTGCACATTTCTTGAGGAAGATGCTTAGTTTTTAGAGTCAAGTGCACGGTTTTCTTGGTAGACAATTGCAAAAAAATTTGGGACAGTGCATGAAAACTTCTTCAAATGCACAAGTCCAAGACCTGCAACTTCAAAAATGGCTCATATAAATGTTAGTGTATGGGACAAGGGTCCCACCAGGCATGCTAGAATGTGTAAGGGGTAAAAAAATTAGATGCAAACAAGATTAAATGTGATTGAAATTAGGATCTAAGCTAAGATCAAAACACATAAATCTAAGATCTAATCCTACACATACAAAATGAAACTAAGCTATTGAAAATATATTAGGAAATCTATGATTACCAAATTGAATGTAAATGAAAGCAGAGTGTTACCATCCCATAACAGAGTGTATTCACTTGATGTTGGATTTTTCTTATCACCACAAAGCCTCCATAGTTTGTGTGCAAATATTTGATGAATGATGTGTGTAGTTTGATTGAAGAAAGGTTGAAGCTCTATCAATGGTTATCTCAACAGTACTTTGTTGCATAAGGTATGTTGATTCTTTGATCCTTTTTGTGAGGAAAAAGGTTTGTTATATAGAAAATGAGATTTGAAATGGACGATCAAGATTCAATAATGTTGAATCAAGATCAACGATCGAAAGGTGTTGAGAGGATTTAGTCATGAGAAGATTGTGCAAAGTAGATTGCACAATTTGTGTGATTGATGAATAGATTAGCTAGTCAGGAATTAGATTGATTAATTAGGATTTAGATTGATCAGTCAGGATTTAGATGGCTTAGTTAGGAAATAGATTGATTAGTTAGCAAATTGGATGGCTTGGTCACGAATTGTAATTTTCTCAATCAAAAAGTAGGTGAGGAATATGAATTAATTGATTTAATTAATTCATTCATTTTTGGAGTTGAACGTGCAAATCAAGTTTGACTTTTGCAAATAAAGTTGAATTAGTTTGATTTGATTTTTGATAAATGATTTGAATAGTTTGATTTAATTATTCAAATTTTAGAGGGAAAGTGTCATGATTAAATTATTATGATTTAATAATTTAATCATCTTAGGGGAATAAGGTGTTTTAGTGACAATTAAATAATTGGTATTATTTAATCAATTAGGATGAAATAAACTAGGATGAGGACTTCATTAAATAAAATGTAATTTAGTTAATTGGTCCAAATGAAAAATGTGAATTAATCAAATAATGTCATTTTATTCAATTAATAGCAGAAATAGGGTTTTGGATGTTTTTTGACGTGTAATGCTTTCGAGATATTTTGGGATGATTCTGAGATGTTTTGGGATGATTTTAAGATGTTCTGAGATGATGCAAGATGATTTTGAGATGTGGGACATTTCAGGATGATCCTAAGATGTTTCGAGACATTTTAGGGTGGTTCCAAGATGTTTCGAGATGATTCTGAGATGTTGCGAGAGGTGCTACCACAATAGTGGTTTACACTTTCTGGGAGATACTGATTTTTGTTGAAATCACATATTTTTAGAAAATATAATGATTTAAGCCTTTAAAATTTCCATTTAAAGGATTCCAATTGAATAGGGTTTGATCAAACCACCTTAGACCAAGCCATCTTGGATAGAACCCCGCTAGTTTTAAACCATACCTATAACAGAGTCTCCTTTACACCTATCAAAATGTTGATAAAAAAACACTTTTGATTTACTTTTTGGGGGATCAAATGAATTCATTTAATTTTATTTTTTTTGTAAGTATGTATTCTTTAAATTATAAGCTTCCAAAAAAGTATAATTTTAATTAAATTTAATTTGATTATTATTATTATTATTATTATTATTATTTGTGAATGTATTTTTCACCAAAAATCAAGCTCTCTGTTCTGTACATATGGAAAAATAAAATATTTTCAAAAAAAAAAGAAAAATATGAGTGCACTAGATATTGGATTCCTTGATCCAACAAAAAAAATTGAATTTCAATACATACAAAAAAAGTTATGCATTATACGGTCATGCTATGTCTAAATTGTAATTGGTTTGACTTTGAAATTTGATTAAAGAAAAATATTTCAATAAAAAACTATCTAACCAAGTGGAAGCACTAGATATTGGAGTTACAAATCTAAATTCAAAAGAATTAGAATTTTATCCTTCATGGAAAAAAAGTTGTGTTATACAGTGAGCGTCACTTTTTAAAAATGTTGTTTTCTAAAAAAAAATAGTTTTTGAGGGAGATGGAAAAAGAAGTGCAATCTAATTCCAAAAAATTTGAAAAAAATATATTTAGAATCTACAAAAAAAAATTCACGAAACTCTAGTTTGCATCATCTTCAAATTCCTCATGGTTTAGCTGCTATAGGTGCCTGAAAGTGAAGATTTAGTTAAAAAAAATTATTTCAGTTTCTAGTTTGGTAAAAAATTGTAAACCACTATTGTGGGATCACCCCGAGACATTGTGGGATGTTGTTAAATGTTGTTTAGGGTGTGTGATAGGTGTTAGGCCAATTTTACATGTCTACTAGAACAATCCATATTTTGATCTTATTTTTGAAGAAAAGGGGGAAAGGGGAACCAAGAATGGATTTGGGCATTTGGACTTTTTCTAAATGTCCAAAGAGAACTCAAAATCCCAAAAGGACCAAAATTTCCAAAGGGAACTAAAAGTACTAACATGATATTTTGGACGGAAAATAGGAATGGGGAACTGTGCCGTAGAAAAATGGCCCCTTGTCATTTTCATGGCCTTTTAGGTCTTGTTTCATGGTGTTTGATCTATTTTTCTTTGATTTTATGTTGTAACATGGCTTGAACATTCATATTTAGGTACTAAAATTCAAATAATGATGTCTTATGAAGGTGTTGTGAAGTGTTGTAAGACATTTCTACATTCTTCTAGACTCTATTTATTACAATTCACATAAAAATCACCTTTTTATTCATTATCAAGTCCTATTTTGAAGTGTTGTAAAGTCTTGTAACAAGATTTCATGCTTTTCTAGGCACTTCACTATTTATCCCTTTCTCATGCTTTATTTGGCCCCTTTATGCCCTTATATGTCCTAATTAAGTGTATTTTTGAATGTTAGCCCGATAAACAACATTAAATGCAACTTAATTACCAACACCAATTTTCAAGTCCTAGGTGGGACACATTTGCCATGGGTGGTGAATGAGTCCCCTTTGGCTCCAAATTCAAAAAATTTAAATTTTCCTTTCGGGTTTTTATTCAAAAACACTTGATGTCGCCCTGTGATGAGGTATGAATAGTTAACTAAGGCACAAGTGTGTATAAATATGTGATTTTCACCTCATTTTACATCCCCTACAATTCTCCAATATTCACACATCATATTCAAGCAATCAAGCATTCTACAACATCAATTCAAGCAATATTCAAGCACTTTGGAGCATCCATTGACATTACTTCATATTTTCATTATCAAGGGTTTGGTAAGTTGATAGCTATTGCATGTTATTAGTTTATCATTCTCTTTCTTTTCATTGTTTCATTAAGGGTTTGATTACCAAAAGTGGGGTTTGACCAAGGCAAACCCTTATTTGCTAACCCTCAACCATTTTTCCCTTATTGCATGTGTGTTTGTAGACCTAGGTATGCAAATTTAACAAGATTTTTGGTGTTGAAGATTGGTAAACAAGTCAACTAGGTGCTTCAAGTCAACTCATTCATATTTTAAGCTTGGAGAAGGTTTTCTATCCATTTCCTGTAGAATTGACTTCGCCAACCCGACAATCAGAGATTTCTAGATCTGGTGTTACAGACTTGTCTCCTAATTTTTCATAAATTTCAGAGAGGAATAATTCACCACCAATGGCGAATGAGTCCCACCTTAGGACTGAAAATCTAAATTTTGTCAGATTCTGGATCCCGAAAATAAGAAACTAGTTTCTAACACTTTTTCACCAATAGGAGGACTAATTCACCAACCTAGGTGAATGAGTCCCATTGTGAAATTTTAGTGATTTCAGTCAGCATCCACAACATTTTAAAATCATCAAAAATTTCCTAGGTGCACTTTGTTTCATCTCATTTCTTTTTGTTCTGCATTATTTCTTCATTTAGTTCATCATTTGCATATCACAGTGTGTTTTCAAACATAGCATAGATCTTAGTTTTTGCATTCATATTTATTCATTTAAATCATTTAATTACATTTAGTTTACTTCATTTAGTTTAGAAAATATCCTACATAACATAATTTGAATGAACTAGTTAGTATTTTTGGCCCTACCTCTCTCCTTTTAGGTGAAAAACCCTAGAAGAGTTAGAGAAGTCCTAGAGTGCCAAAAATCAACGGTTCATTTTGGTGAACCTGCATTTTGAACACTTTTCATTTTTGATTTCATTTTCATTTTGCATCCTAGATTACTTTTGCATCAACATTCAATTAGGACATTGTTTTGTTTTTGCATTCTAGGACTTTTCATATTGCATTAGTGAAAACTTCATTTAGATTTCATTTTTGCATTGCATCTCATTGAAAAAACTGAAAATCCGCATTCTGCATTCTTGATTGCATTTTGTAGAGCATTAAATTCATCTTAAATTTTTTGAAAAATAAACAAAAACATCATATTGGGACTCATTCACCACCCTGGGCGAATCAGTCCCTCTGCACTTTTTAAACAACATTTCTGGCATCTTTTTGGCATTTTTCTGCATCTCAATTGCATGTTCTTGCATTCTATTTTAATTTCCAGTATCTATGTTTTTAATCATTTATTCCACCTTAGTTTACTTGCATCATGGCATTTTCTTTCAATAAGTTTTGGAATTCATTAAAATCATTGGTAGACATGTCCAATTCTGCCTTTGATTGTGACCCTAATGACCTTGAACTCAAACATGCTACTTCAACTCCTCATGATTGTCCTCCTCGTGATGTAGACATCATTGGAGAAGATGATGCTAGCATGAACAAGTTCTATAATGACTGCCTTGACAACCTAGAAGCCAATGTAGCCTTGTATCCATCCATGAAGTCGCAAGATCTTCCTACTGTTGCACCTCCTGATCACTTTGCCTATTTACATCCTAAAATCAATGTAGGACCTAAGGTTCCTCCCACAAGTGGACCTAGTTCCTCTAAAAAAACACAATCACAACCCTTTTACAATCACAAAGTCACAAACACTCCTATAAACCTTGAAGAAACATATGGTAAATGCTTTACTATCTTAAGTAAACAAGGTTGTGACACAAAACATGAACATGATATCCATCAACTTCTTGAACAATAGTCAATTGATGCACACACAACAAGATTAAGATACCAAGATCCTTCTCATCTTGATAGACATCCTTTCCAACCTAGGAGACTTTAGGATGCTAGTGTAGTGATCTTGGATGCTCCTCCTGACTTAAACATTCTCCTTCCATGTCAACAACCATTATCCTCTTCTACAAACAAGGATGTTAGGATCCCCATGGGTCCCCTTCCTCCTTCTATTCATGAACAAGGAGAATCTAGCAAATGAAAACGAGCTTCCAAATTGAAGAAGCTCAAGTTTCCTACACATCTTCCACCTGAATGTGAAAGGAGACTTCAATTGCTTTTAAACAAAGGTCTTATACTTTTACCACCTATGAATAGGTTGGCTATTCATCCAAAAGAATCTAACATACCATTTTTAAAATATCATTGTATTCTTGGACATCGAACAGAAGAATGTCGGACATTGAAGGACATACTAGATAAGTATCACTTCACTGATACCGATTGTTTCCCTGTCATACCTTAAAAAAATCTAAACCCCTTCGTCATTCCATAGTTGTAGAGTTTCCTATTCTCACTATTGCATGATCCTGTCCCATCACCCACCTCGGCTCATTCTTTCCTTTACACTTTTTGCTGGGCAAGAAGTTGTTAGCCTTGTCCTTGTAATGCATTTGACTTTGTCTCTTAACTATGTTATTCCTTTTCCGCTTAACCATTTAAGATTGAGAAACCAATAACTTAGTTAATGATCGACTTGCATTTGCATTACTTTTTCCTTTTCATTTTCCTTTCCATGTGTGTATTGTGTTCCCCTATATCATGTGTTTGATGTCTCGTTCTCTTTGTACACTTCTTTTGTTTGTCTCTCTATTCTTCTATTTGTCATGCATTGTCTTTTTCACTTTTGTTTTGTGTTCTCCTTTTGGGGATGATGCAAAGTGTAGAGACGCCCTATGTCTCTTCGATGTTGACCCAAAAGTTCCTTTCTTTTTCATTTTCATTTTGTGTTTCCTTTTGGGGATGACACAAAGCGTAGAGACGCCCTATGTCTCGTCCATGTTGACCCACAAGGTCTTTGTCTTTTTTGCTTTTGTTTTGTGTTTTCCTTTTGGGGATGCTGCAAAATGTAGAGATTCCCTATATCTCTTCCATGTTGACCCACAAGGTCTTTGTCTTTTTTGCTTTTGTTTTGTGTTTTCCTTTTGGGGATGACGCAAGGCATTGAGACAAAAATTTCTCCTTCATGTTGACACAAAAGCTTTTTCATTTTTCTTTCGCCTTTTTGTTTTCTTTCTTTTCGCTTGTGTTTTCCTTTTGGGGATGATGCAAGGCATTGAGACTGCAATGTCTCTTCCATGTTGACCCAAAATGGACTTTTTCTTTTTCTTTTGTTTTCACTCTCTTTGTGTCATTCTTCCAGTTCTATGTGCTTTGGGGAATGATGACAGTTCTGAGCTCTTTAACCAAAAGATCGCAACAACAAACATACTGACCCCAAATCCATAGATCCCTTATGTGTTTGGTGTGCTTTCTTTTCTAGGGGGCAACTCCCTTTCTTTCTTTTTTCATTTTCCTTGACATGACACTATTGGAATCAAGGAACATTGAGAGGGGGGGTGAATCAATTTTCTGCAATTTTTAACTTTATTAATCTGATCTTTAAAGAACATTCAACCAAAAGAAGTAAGCATGAACATAAAGCAAAAAACCACAACACCATAACACAAGGATTTTTACATGGAAACCCTATTAGGGGAAAAACCACGGTGGAGGTCAATCCACAATATTATTTGAGTATACTCAAAAATATGTTTACAAAATGTGAATGCACTTGCAATCAGGCACATTGCCTAAAGCTCACTGCTCAAAAACAGAAAGGCTTACTACCTTACAATCAATTTCAAAAGACAACTAGAGTGGTGAAATATGAAATAGCATCTACAAATTTCTGAGAATAGTTCCAGTTAATCTCATCTATTGAATTCTTTGACCTTCTATCTAATTATGCTCTTTTGCTCTGTCTGCTTCAACTCACATCACAAAAACCTTTTATGCACAAGTGAAACTATGCATAATCACTCTACAACCCTTCTAAAATTTGCAACATACATCAAAACACTTCGTACATAAATCAAAATGATATAATCAATCACTTATATATATTCGCAACTAAAGATTTAACCACTATATGTCGGCTCCAACAAAATATGAAATATTTACAAACTATCTGCTTAATCCATAATTAAATTTCAATGTGCACCAACCAAAGTTGACCACAACATAGTGAGGACCGAAATCAACATGCTCAAACACAAAAACACTTAAACAATTACTCCTTGAATATCTGCAATGGCTATATTCACTTAGTCGGCCTTCATGCACTATTGAACATAAAATTAATCAACCAGATCTTCTAACTTGCACACGAATTGATATGAGGCTCTAAGATTCAAGAACAAAATATATCATACACCAAAAAACCTTCCCTCAGATCCACAACTAAAAATGATAACAAAAAATTTCATGTGAATCGATCAACACAATTATGTTGGATACTTTGTTCTTGCTTGACAGTTAATCACAAAACTTTGATATGACTTTTGGTATGATCAAATGATGACGTGTGGATCGAATCACTTACTAGGGTTTCTATCAATGATAACACCAGATGACTTGTGCAATGTCTCTTGCCAACAGACATAGCCTAAGTTCAAAACATATGACTTGGCATAGGGCTTTCCAAGATTGGCTCTCATGTCTTGTTTTCTTTTTGCGTTTTCTTCCCTTTGCTACTTTAAAGTAATTTCTCACAGAATGATGTGTGGAAATTCCTTTATAGTGGGGGGCATACATTACCATAATTCATTTGCATTCTTGGTTCCTAGAGTAGCCTTGTCATTTATGTGATACGTTCATCACTCTATGGATGACATTGGGTGTGATGTCCTTCATAATTGTGACCTATCTCAGCATATTACATTCCTCTTGGTGCCTTGATGTGACACAATGCATCCCCTAAGTTGTGAATATACTATTCTTTGATTGCTCCTCTTTTGGAGACATTAGACACAATGTTCCCTAAGTGACTAATCTTGCATGAATTGAACAAGACTCCTTTAAACATCTTTCACATTTTACACTTTACATTTTTACATTTTTTCATCTTTTTCCACCTTGCATAACGCAACTTCCATGACTGTGGTACCTTTCTTTTTGTTCATGACATTTTTCCTTGTGGCACCTTGTTAAATTTATTAGCAGGTGTAACTTTAATATGGTTGAGTAGGAACCCCACCTAGCAGCATGACTTTTCCCCATAGCCACCTTTTTGTTTGTGAGTGCATACCAACTAGCGTATGTATCTTACCTTTTGGGCTTTCTCACCCCATGAACAATCAAAAGTTCCATGGCCCTAGAGTGAGTACATTTGGGCCTTCTCACCTGGTGGATCATCCTGAGTTCTGACACCCCTAGAGTGAGTATGCATTCTCAATCAGCCTAGATCTAATCCACAACTAGTTGGATAGATGATCGAAGCTTCATCTGATTCTCAACACTTGTGTGTTCCTTTGTTCTTATGTTTAGTTTTCCATGGGATCTTCATCCTGGGGGCTTGATCATCCCTCTTGATCATTGTATTCCATCTTGCTAACGTAAGTGCATTTGAACCCTCCTCTCAATGTTCATGGCTACTTTAGTGTGAGTTTGAAGCAGGTTCATCCTCTCACTAAAGTGGGGGCTAAATCTATCTTAGAAAAATGGCCCCTTGTCATTTTCATGGCCTTTTAGGTCTTGTTTCATGGTGTTTGATCTATTTTGCTTTGATTTTATGTTGTAACATGGCTTGAACATGCATATTTAGGTACTAAAATTCAAATAATGATGTCTTGTGAAGGTATTGTGAAGTGTTGTAAGTCATTTCTACATCCTTCTAGACTCTATTTATTACAATTCACCTAAAAATAACCTTTTTATTCATTATCAAGTCCTATTTTGAAGTGTTGTAAAGTCTTGTAACAAGATTTCATGATTTTCTAGGCACAACTTCACTATTTATCCCTTTCTCATGCTTTATTTGGCCCCTTTATGCCCTCATATGTTTTAATTAAGTGTATTTTTGAATGTTAGCCCGATAAACAATATTAAATGAAACTTAATTCCCAACACCCATTTTCAGGTCCTAGGTGTGACCCATTCACCACGGGTGGTAAATGAGTCCCCTTTGGCTCCAAATTCAAAAATTTTAAATTTTCCTTTCAATTTTTTATTCAAAAACACTTGATGTCGCCCTATGATGAGGTATGGACGGTTAACTAAGGCATAAGTGTGTATAAATATGTGATTTTCACCTCATTTTACATCTCCTACAATTCTCCAATATTCACACATCATATTCAAGCATTCAAGCATTCTAAAACATCAATTCAAGTAATATTCAAGCACTTTGGAGCATCCATTGACATTACTTTAGATTTGCATTATCAAGGGTTTGGTAAGTTAATAGCTATTGCATGTTATTAGTTTATCATTCTCTTTCTTTTCATTGTTTCATTAAGGGTTTGATTACCAAAAGTGGGGTTTGACCAAGGCAAACCCCTATTTGCTAACCCTCAACCATTTTTTCCCTTATTGCATGTGTGTTTGTAGACCTAGGTATGCAGATTTAACAAGCTTTTTGGTGTTGATGATTGGTAAACAAGTCAACTAGGTGCTTCAATTCAACTCATTCATATTTTAAGCTTGGAGAAGGTTTTATGTCTGTTTCCTATAGAATTGACTTCAGCAACCCGACAATTAGAGATTTCCAGATCTAGTGTTGCAGAGTTGTCTCCTAATTTTTTAGAAATTTGGGAGAGGACTGATTCACCACTAGTGGCGATTGAGTCCCGCCTTAGGACTGAAAATCTGAATTTTGTTAGATTCTGGATCTCAACAATCATAAACTAGTTTCTGACACTTTTTCACCAGTAGGAGGACTAATTCGCCACCCTGGGTGAATAAGTCCCATTGTGAAATTTCAATGATTTCAGTCAGCATCCACAACATTCTAGAATCATCAAACATTGCCTAGGTGCACTCTATTTCATCTCATTTATTTTTGTTCTACATTATTTCTTCATTTAGTTCATTGTTTGCATATCATAGTGTGTTTTCAAACATAGCATAGATCTTAGTTTTTGCATTCATATTTATTCATTTAAATCACTTAATTGCATTTAGTTTAAACAACATCCTACATAACATAATTTGAATGAACTAGTTAGCATTTTTGGTCGTACCTCTCTCCTTTTAGGTGAAAAACCCTAGAAGAGTTAGAGAAGTCCTAGAGTGCCAAAAATCAACGGTTCAGGAACCATGAATGGATTTAGACATTTGTTCTTAACTTAAAATCCCAAAAGGACCAAAATTTCTAAAGGGAACTAAAAGTCCCGACATGATATTTTTGAAGAAAAAGGGGAATTTAGACACCTTTGAGATTTTCAAATTGGTGTTTATTTGAAGTATGGGAAAGGGACGATACAACTACCAGAGTCATATTTGAGTATCATAAACCCATTAAGATTTCTTAGATTGGTTATAACTGATGAGAAATAAAAGAGGAGGCAAAAAGTGGCAATTTTTTTAGTGACTTCTATGGGGTGATTTTCTACTAATCATGGAAATGAGAGGGACTTATTAGTCCATTGTGCATATACTCATAAGGGAAAATTGTAGCAAATAACCTTCCTTAAGAATAAACAAGACAAAACAACATGTGCGGGCTTTCACTTGGAGGAAAAAACAAAAAACTTAGATCATACATCTTCTTAAGGAGAATGTAGAGTGTGTAGTAACACTTCTTAGAAAAGCAACTAAGCTAACATGTACATGACTTCTCCAAAACCCCTCAAAAATAAGGTTTGAGATAATCCCATTAACTAGGATAGGAATATCCTCACCATCTAGCTTGGAGAGATGGAATGTATTGGCCTCCTTATAGTTGGACATATGGGCCACTCCAAATGGTGTCAAATTTGGTATGCCTTCCTACTTTGGCTCCTTTTGCATCCCATTTTAGCACCAAGTACCCTCCTAGAACACTCTTTGGATAAATTTATTAAATCAAAATTATTTTTGACCTACACTTGGTGAGTCTCAAGGGTATGCATAGTCATGTTCCTAGTCTCTTCTAACTCCATTATCTTAGCTAGCCTCATTATCATGGAATCATTTTCTACTAATTCTAGTTGTTGTCCTAACTCAAGTGAAAGTAACTCCAATTCTAATGGCAGCCTTTCCTCCCTTTCATAAACCAACATGTAAGGTGAATTTCCAATAGCTCTCTTGGGAGTGATTTTGTTAGCCCAAAGGGATATCTTTAGTTTTCTATGCCAAAACCTCTAATTATCCTCAAAAGACCTTTCAATTATCCTAATTAGGTTTTTGTTTGAAGACTCAACCAAGCCTTTACTTTGAAGGTAATATTTTGATGAGATTTTCAAGTAAGCCTTTAACTATCCAATCACTTATTTGGGTACCAACAATAGATTTGGCATTATCAGAGATGATGATGGAAGGGTCACCAAACCTAGTCACAATTCCTTCAAGGAAATCCAGAACTAAAGTCTTAGTAGCATCCTTTAATGCAATTTCCTCTATCCACCTAGTGAAGTAATTTGTGACTAATAAAATCCATTTATGACTAGTGCTAGATGGTGGATTTACCCTACCAATAAAATCCAATCCTCATTATGTAAATGGTTGGTTTTCTTGAATAGGATGAAGAATAAGGGAAACTAACCTTTTCTTTCTAGGGAAATTGCACCTCCTACAATTTCTTACCCATCTGTCAGCATCATTAAATAGGGTCAAGGCCAATAATATCTAGTCCCCATTACTTTAGTAGCAATGATCCTTACAAAAAAATGGCCACTTGAAGAGCCATCATGAAATTATCTTAACAATCTGCTAACCCATTTTTGTTCAACACGCCTTAACAACATTATGTTCAGTATTTTTTCTAAAAATTATACCATCCACTAATACATGAGGGATGGATGTAGTGTCTTCTTTTAGTCCTATCTAGACCTAGAGGATATCTACCTTCTTGCAAAATGGTAGTCATATCATTTACCCAATTTTTTTTAGTTTCAATGATGTATATTTGGTCCCCTTGTAACACAAGGGCATCCTCCATAGGAGTCTCAAATGCTAAGACAAGCTGCTCACATAAAAAATTTCCTCTCACGAGCTTGGTGATCTTAATACCAATGTCATACTCCATCACCCTAGTGACCCACCTAGCTATTTTTTCACCAATATCTCTGCTCAATAGAAAATCTTTGATGCTGGCATGAGGGACCATCAGTTGGATCTCATTGTTAGACATGTATCTAATTTTTTTGAATTCCCTAAAAACATCAAGGACCTACTTCTCAACATAGCTATACTTGATCTCATAATCTTTACGTCCTTCACTAAAGAAGGCAATAAGTTGCTCCATATTTTCATTTTTTAGTTGTTTCAAGATAACTAATATGCTTGCTTCTCCTCCAAAAGTGAATGAATTTGTTTTCATAGCTATGAAAAGGGTGGGAGCTTGAGCGATTTCTTGTTTGATAGCCTCAAATCTATCCTTCCCTTCCTTGGTCTAATTGAAAGTCGTAATTTTCTTTGGCATGGAGGTGAGAGGATTTACCAAAATAACAAGGTTGGGAATGAATCTTCTCACAAAATTAATCCTTACTAGGAAGCTTTGTTATCCTTTCTTGTGGTTGGGGAGTGGAATGGATAGTATGGACTCCACTCTCTTTGGATCAATGGCCAAACTATCTTTAGAAATAATGTGTCCATGTAATCTACCTTGTTCAATGGAAAAGACACACTTGTTTGGATTCAAGGAAATACCATACTCCTTGAATTTCTTGAAGAATTGTTCAAGGTGGATGAAGTGATCACCTACATGTTTTAAATATATCGTTATGTCATCCAAGTACACCAACACAAAATTATTGAATATAACTTGAAATTCCATATCCATGGCCTGTTGAAAGGTGACACCAACATTGGTTAACCCAAAAGGAATCTTGCAATAAGCATAGGTACCCTATTTAGTACTAAATGTCATCTTATGTTGGTCATATTCTTGGACAAAAATTTGATTGTAGCTTGTGTATCCATCTAAGAAAGAGAACCTTTCTAAACTACTAATTTTTTGCAAAAATTGCTCCATGGATGGGAGAGGGTAATGAACTTTTAGGGAGGCTCTATTCATGTCTTTGAAGTCAATGTACAACCTTATTTCCCCATTCTTCTTTCTGACAAGGACTAAATTTCCCACCATGAAGAATGCTTGATGGGAAATATGATCCTAGCCTCTATTAATTTAGTCAACTCTTTCCTCATCAGATGCTCAATCTTAGGATTGACAGTTCTTTGTTTCTATCTAGCTGACTTAGCATTTGGGTATAGCCCAATAGTGTGATGAGCCAAGTTAAGATCAAAACATTTTAATTATTCGTAGTTCAATGCAATCACATCATCATAAACCTCACAAAACTTAATGAAAGTTTCATGTTCAATTTCAAAACATACCTTCCCTAGATTCAAATATCTTCCTTTTACAATTTCAATTGGCTTATAGTCACCCTTATTTGTAGTTAGGTTCAATTTTTTTTCTTAAATTGGTCATTTGAATCAAATATTCCCTCAAGGGTGATGAGACATTTTGGAAACTTGTTGCTATTTAGTTACATAATTTTATCTTCATATTGGTCTTATCTAGCTTAGAATGATTTTTAACAAAAAAAATTCCTCTTTTTAGAGAAAATTAACAATTTTCTTATCATTTTCAAAGACCTTCCAATTTACTTGGTTGTATAGAATAGTAGGCCTTACAATGAGCCTCATATGTTTTTCTTATTTTAAATATGTTTTGGTATGTAAAATTGAGCACCTATTACAACAAGTCTATCAACATGTTCATTTTTACTTCTAGGGATAGTTCGGATGCCAAAGCCCTCAAAACCCTCAATCATATCCCAAACCCTATGTTTGTAGGATTTGAGAAGATTATTCTTGATTATACTTTGGGTTTTGATTTGGTTGAAAATAAATTCAATGTCTCCAAAGACTAACAACAATTTGATCTACCTTTTTTGTGCAAGTTAGAGACCTTGGATAAGGGCTTCATTTAGCCACATTTTTAGTGCAACTAAACTAAAGTCTAAAAGAGAAGTAATACTTATCCTTGTGAATAATAGCATTACACCAACACTTGAACCATTCTTATTTCTTAAGCCATAGAAAAACAACTGCCACAAACCCTCTAGATCTCCTTGAGCTTTCATCATATTGGGGATAGGAATATTCTCCTCATGAATATAGTAAGTGCCCAAACCAGTCTTTTATGCTTCAATGAGAGGGTCAAACTAAAATGAATTATCCCATTTATCAAGTAATCAATCAAGAAACTCCTCCAAAAGAGTAGAAAGCTCAAAAATAGTACACTCTTCCTTTTGATTATGAAATGTGTTATTCATATTTATGGGGCTAGGAGTGTAAGGTTCTAAAATGTAGAAAATTGTCGCTCTATGTTTTAGGAGATAGAACTACCAATTTCCTCCAAGTTTCATTCAAGGAAACCTTAGATATCTCAATATAGGAATGGAAATGAGGGAAAGAGATCTGAAATAAGGTGTCCTAGGGTGTGATTAAAGACTAAAAGGGTGTTCACCACCAAGCAAAGGCTTGGAAAGAAAGAAATGCAATTATTTGTAAACCTAACTATGCAACTCAAGGTATGAAACTGAAAATCAAAAGAATGGACTGAGAAAGGGTAGAGGGGCACCTAGAAATCTGAAGAATCTTGAAACAAGGTTTGCACTCCTAAAAAATATAACTTTTGATGCACACTGGGACTCATACACCAATAGGGGCGACTTATTCCCAGTTTAGGGTTTCAGGCCAAAACTGAAATCTGGAACTGCTAAACCAGGATCTATAGAAAATGTCTGAAATCTAGTAAACTGGGACTCATACGCCACAAGTGGTGATTTATTCCTAGTATAAAGGTTGAACTAAACTCTAATATCCTCTAATGTTCTCCTATAAATTCTCTCCTATCAAATCTCTGAGTTTGAAACACTGAATTGCAATCTATAGATGAATTTTCGTGATCTTGCACTACAGGTGACAACTTTGACAACTTGAAACTTTTTCTCCAATCTTTCTCTTTAATGGATATTCAACCTAGATCTACAAAATCACACATCAAAGGGAGGGAAAAATGTTTTTTTGTTAGTGGATAGGGGTTTTCCTTGGTCAAAACCCATTTTGGTAATCAAACCTTGAAATAAAAAGAAATAGAATGAAGGAATGATGAATGAAAAAATATGCAATGTTGCAACTCACCAAACCCTTGAACAAAGGCTGAAATATTGTATGTAATGGCTAGCATGAATGTGGATCTTGACTCTTGATTGTATGTTATGGATCTCGACTTGAATTCTTGCTTGAATCATAAGATACCTACATCACAAATGTTAGCTAAAAAACAAACATGATGCATGATGACTTTGACATGATGCTTGAATCTTTAATAACACTCCAAAAGGCTTGATAATAAACTCTTGAATGCTCTTGAATTCTCTTGTAAAATTTTGTGATATCAAATTTTCTATGAGGATGCTTGCATAAAAATTCTAGGAGAAAATATGTGAAATAACATTATATTTATACTTGTTTATGCCAAATTTCCTAAAATAACAACACTGCAAGCCAACATCATATCTACAAGGATAAAATCCCACCAAGAATTGAATTCAAAATTAGGTCCAAGATTAGTGGGACTGATACACCAGTTGGGGTGTATGAGTCCTAGTAGGCTAAGCTCAAAACACAAATTTCAAGAAATGTTAAGTTTTATGTTAAATTTAGTACTAGGACCCAATATGAGTCCCAAATCACTAAATTTGGGCCATACAATTCAAAATAATTAAATTTTGACTAGTCATTTGATATTTTTTGGGATTATCCTTGGAAAGATGCATTAAATAAGGTTTGTGGATGCAAAATAGGACCAAATAAGGCATAAAGAAGTCCAATTTTAGCAGCCTGGAGGGACCAAAAAAGTGTGAAAATGTAAAGGGATACATTTTTCTACACTACATTTATCCCCCACTTTAGTGAGAGGAGGAACTTTCTTCAAACTCATACTAAAGTAGAAAAATCTTGCATCAAAAGGGGTTCAAATGTACCAATTCTAGTAGGATAGGATGACAATGATCAAGAGGGATTATCAAGACCCCAGGACCAAGCTCCTATGGAAAACCAACATAGGCTCAAAATAACACAAACGAAAATGATGCAAGGAGAAACAACAAGACACAAGCATACACTGTTGAAGATAAAGAGAAAAAAAACAAAAATGAAAGGGGTGGATCAAGCTTCAATCATTTGTCTCGTACATTTTGGATTAGATCTAGGTTGTTTTTCCAAAAACGTTTACAAGTGGAACACAATTTCCACTATGCAAACCAACACACACTCACAAGGACTAGTGGAACCTCAGGCCATCCACTAGGTGAGCCCCCAATGAGACACATACACACGCGGCCGGTATGGGCTCACATAGATAAGAAAGTGGTTATGGGAAAGTCACGCCTAAGTTTGGATCCCATATGTAAAACCATACCAAAGCTATACCTCCTAATAACTTTGATAAGGCATCACACAACAATGAGCTTTGAGCTCCATGAGGCAAGCAAAGCATCATATGCTTAATGCTCATGAAAAAAAAAAGATGGCACCATGGGTAAGCAAAGTATGTTATGCAAGGTGGCCATATAACCTAATATTGTAAATACAAAATAGTGTAAGGTATGTTCAAAGGAGTTTTTCTTAGTTCATGTAAGGTCTTAACTTAGGGAACATTGTTCCTAATGTCTCCAAGAGAGGACCAATCGAAGAATAGAAGATTCACAACTTAGGGGATGTAGTGGTTCACATCAAACCACTAAGAGAAATATAATATGGTAAGAGAGATCATGCTCTAGAAGGAAATCACACCCAATGTCACCACAAAGTGAAAGATGCATTGAATGAAGTAAGAATACTACACAATGAAACATTAGTTGTAATATAATAATGCTAATGTATGCCCCCACTTTAAAGAAAATGCTAAACACCATGTTGTGAGAAATTACTTTAAAGTAGCAAATGATCAATGCTTACAATAAAGAGGACATGAGAGCTTATTTGGAAAGCCCTATGCCAATTCATATGTTTCCAAATAAATCTATGTCATGAAACTAGTTTCCCCCATAATGAAATCCCAAAATCACATAATGGATCCATGGATTTGGGTTAGTATGTCTTTTCTACAATGTTTTCATAGAGCGCAAAATTGTGATCATTCCCCAAGTACTCATGGAATAGGAAGAATGACACGAAGAGAGTGAAAAAAAATAAAAACCTTTCGATTCAACATAGAAGGGACCTAAATGTCTCGACACCTTGCGTCATCCCCAAAAGGAAAACACAAGACCAAGAAAAAGATATATTTCTTACAACATTGAGAAGAATGTAGGTACATATAGAGGAATGTCACAAAGAGAGAGAGGTCCATCAAACAAAACAGTATAGGGGATCACATTATGCACATGCAATCACATAAAGAAACATGAAAAAGAAAAAAAGAAAAAGACTAGTAATGCACATGCAAGTCAACCTATTAGTAGGTCTTCGGCATCTCAATCTCAATCATTATATACATAAGGTGAACAACTAGCCAAAGGGACAATAGCAAGTTCCGAACTAGAGGTATCACCAAGTTCAACACTCTTCCTAGGAGAATTATCATTTAAGCTCATAGAAGAGGAAAAAAATGTATTCAACTCATTATGCACCTCATCAATTTTAGTAACCTCATCATCATCGTCCAAGTTTATCACAATGGGAGGTTGAATTATAATGTACAAAGAAATATTTAACTCTTGTTGTAGTTGTGATATAGGATCTTTTTGTTGTGGGAAAGAGGGAGACTCGTCATTTATTGCTTTAGTCAAGTTTGGATGTTGATTAAATATTTATTGTTTTCTTCATTTAACCTTCGAGCAAGATTACAACGTCTACGCGTATGCTCTCTAGCATTTCTATTCTTTTAGTACAATTTTCAAGTTGTGTTTGTGTAGGATCAGATTTATCAACCATAGGTTTCTTTTCTTCCCTAAGGGGAGGAACGAAAGGAACCATATGACGTTTTTCAACCACTTTATCTTACGAGGCGTGATGAGATTGGTTTCTGTGTAATCGATTTTAGAGTGTGCAATAAATAATGAATGTAAATTAAAACAAATCAAACACACCGATAAGACATTATATCAAAAATAGAAAATCAAATACAAAGGAATGCAAACTCGGTATTCTGTCGTTGATGCCATCCTATCGTCCTCTATCTCCAATGTAATTATCGATTCCAGCTTGCTCTCAGATTGTTTGCTAGGCTCAACAAACGGTCTTCCTAGAGAACGAGATTGAAGATGAAAGCATGCAATGCTCTGCTAAGATTAATGTGCTATGATTATTAAAATGCAAGATTACGACACTATGCTGATAATGATAATGCTAAAATGCCAGAATACTATAATGCAACTATTCTCGAATGTGCGTGTTGTAAGTTGTAGGTAACCAATGCTTGGATTCACAGGGATATTTATAGAGTTTTCGAAAGATTATGATTGGCTGATGTGATCAACGGTTGTGAAAATTCCTAGCAGATCGGACGATCGAAGATAGATGAGACTGGAGAGAAAAATAGAAAAAAACAAAAAAGTGGGATTTGTTTCCTTTTTTGTGTAAGACATAAGATGAGATGATAAAGATGAATTGTAAAAATCATCTTTTTATGAGATTTTGGAAAGATTTTGAAGATAAATAATGAATTATTAAATTCAATTATTCATTTGTTGGTGACATGGAAGATTTTCTTAATTAAATAAAATATTCAATTAAGATTTGGAGAATAATGGAGGATTTCATAATTAAATAAAATATTTAATTAATTAGAAGAAATATTTGAAAAGAAATATTTAAATTTAATTAAATCAAAAGACTTAATTAAATTCAAAAAGTGATAATTAAAAATAAATAAAGTGTATTTATTTAATTAATCAATTAGACATATGAATGTGAAATAACTAAATAAAGCGAATTTATTTAATTAAGGTGGAAGAATAAAGTGAATGAACAATATAATTAAATAAATTTAATTTAATCATATGTAGAGGACTTTAGAGAAATTAACTAAATAGTAAATATTTAATTAAATGCTAGGATTAGACATGACCAATTTTATGCATATACAGTTTCATTGTCTCTTAGTCTTTTATAGGATATAGGCAAAGGATTTGTCTTAGGTTGGTCTTGGTTGCTTGGAATGTCTTTAGGTTCAATCATAGTCTTGTCAAAGATAAGTGGCTAATTCATAGGTTGAGGCATGTTTCTAAGGGATAGTTTTGTTATGCATTTCACTTTAAACTTTTGATAGGATTTGAAAAAGAAGTCCTCACGAGGTTTAATAGGTTTCATAGGATTAGGCCAAAAGAAATCCAATGAAAAGTTCCCATGGGAAGACAGAGGTTTAAAGCCACTCTGGTGCACAATAAATATTTCATTGTCAAAGGAAAACTTTAAAAATTTATGCACGATCGACGAGACGGCTTCCATGGAGCGTAGCCATGGATAACCAAGCTTCACATGGAATTGATCCGACATCAAGATGATGGAGAATGAGACATCTAATTTTTTTGGTCCAACTTTTAAAGGAAGGGTGATTGATCCCATCGTAGGGCAAGCAAAACCATTATGCATTTTTATCCATGATTTCGGTGTATCATAGCTTTCTTAATAGAGTTCATGCACTAGTAAGAATTCTTCGGTGATCACATTCTCTCTATAGATGGGATCAATTAGTATCCCATTAGTGGGCTTGTCATTGATTTGGCTAGCTATGTAAATAGGACCATCAGGTGCATTTCTAATTATATATTTAGATGATAAAGCAATGTTAAGAGGCTTTTTAGTTTGGCCCTTACAAGGTAGAATTTTGATTAGTCCCACCATGTCATCCATAGGAATTTGTTCATTAGTATCCATAAGACCTTGTTCAATGATATATGTGTTGTCATCATCCATGTCAACATTCATTAGATCATTCTTCTTATTTTCACTAGCTTTGACAAATGAAATAGTATGATTTGGCATAGGGTTGGTAAATATTTGTAATTTTTGGTTAGGAGGGGCAACAAACTTATTTCCTTGATCATTAACACCTCCAATTTGAAGTCAACTAGAATCAATGAGGTCTTGCACAAGATGTTTAAGATGCTTACACTGTTTCGTGTCATGTCCATTTTTTCAGTGATAATGGCAATAAGAATTCAATCTAAAATTCATAGGTAAAGGCTTATTAGGATCAGAATTTCTAATGGGAGGCAAAGTGATCATTTTCTATTCTAAAAGTTGTGTCATTGTACTATGTAGGGTATTGGGTAAGGGAATAAATTTTCTAGTTGGATCCCCAAATGTAAAAGGACTTGTATTCTTTATAGCAGCCACTTGGGTATCTACATGTTTAGTTGGTTGATGGGGGTTAAGTTGAAGGAAGCCTTTATTCTATTTCCTAAAAGGTTGATAATTGTTTTGATTTGTGGATTTAGATTTTTTAGGTTGGATAGAGGTGGGTTTTGTTTCATGACTATTAATCGAGTTTTGATAATCACGAAGGGCAGTACACAAGTGTACAAAGGAAGGAAACTTAATCATGCCAAGCTTATCTTGTATCTTAGTATGTAAGTTCTCAATGAGCATTCATTGAAGGTGGGGATCAAGAATCTTTACGTCGATTTGGGAATAAATCAATTGATAGCATGAAATGAAGTCAATAACCTTTTCATCATCCTTTTGCTTACATCTCATCAAATCGGCTAAGGTTATCTTAGGAGTCATGTGCACTTAGAAATGGTTTATGGGTGATCCCACAATAGTGGTTTACAATTTTTGGCCAAACTCGACACTAAAATAATTTTTTCTAACTAAATCTTCACTTTTTGGGCACCTATAGCGGCTAAACCGTGAGGAATTTGAAGATGATGAAAACTAGAGTTTCGTGAAATTTTGTCTATAGATTCTAAATATATATTTTTAAAAAAAATTGGAATAATATTGCACTTCTTTTTCCATCCCCCTTGAAAACTTGTTTTTTTCATAAAACATTTTTAGAAAGTGATGCTCACCGTATAAGTCATAATTTCTTTTCCATGAAGGAAAAAATTATAATTCTTTTGAATTTAGATTTGTAACTCCTATATCTAGTTCTTCCACTTGGTTAGATAGTTTTTTATTGAATATTTTTTCCTTAATCAAGTTTTGAAGTCAAACCAATTACAATTCAGACATAGGCGGACCGTATAACGCATAAATTTTTTTGTATGTATCAAAATTCATTTTTTTAATTTTTTGTTCGATCAAAGACTTCAATATCTGGTGCAATTATTTTTTTCAATTTGGTTTTTGATAATCTTATATTTTTCCACATGTGCATAATAGAGAGCTTGATTTTCAGTGAAAAACCTTCATTCACAAGAAATAAAAAATAAATATAATAATAAAATTAAATTTATTTAAAATTATACTTTTTGGGAAGCTTATAATAAGGAATACATACTTACAAAAAATAAATTTTAAATGAATTCATTTGATCCCCAAAAGGTAAATCAAAAGTGGTTTTTTATCAACATTTTGATAGGTGTAAAGGAGACTCCGTTATAGGTATGGTTTAAAACTAGGGTTCTATCCAAGGGGTTTGATCTAAGGTAGTTTGATCAAACCCTCTTCAATTGGAATGCTTTAAATGGAACTTTTTAAGGTTTAAATCATTATATTTTCTAAAAATATGTGATTTCAGCAAAAATCAGAATCTCCCAGAAATTGTAAACCGGCTTTGTGGGATCACCCTTATAAAAGCCTCAACCAACTCATTGAATGAATGAATTGAGTTATTTCGTAGTGAGGAAAACCATTCTAAGGCGGTGTATTTCAAGGACCTAGGGAAAAGCTTAGCCAAGAGCTTATCCTCAAGGTCAAAATCACTACATAAGGTGGTATAAGCAAAAACATGGTTAGAAGGATCTCCTTTCCCCCAATATTTCTCAAACCTAGGAATCTCTAGACCTTGTGGTATTGGTGTTCTCAATATCTCCAAGGATAAGGGATTTCTTTTGACATAGTATGTAGGTTGGACATTTTTATTTTGGTTTATGGTGGAAATTTTCTTTTGAAGGGATGAAACATTTTTCAAATTTTGATTTATGATTGCATCATTGGTTGTGTTTTGAGATGGAGGTGAATATGGTGGAGGTGTATATGTGTTTGAGGGGGGAGTGAATGGAATTCTTATGGTAGGTAAAGTGGTAAAATATATGATAATGATGCCACAAAGGTACTAGGAATGCTAGTAGAAATGCCCAAGGTAGAAATGATATTACTAGTAGGTTGCATCATTGTTGTAACATGAGGGTTGGTATAGGTAGGAATCGAGGCAATGGTTGTGAAAGGAGGAATTTGAGTTACACCTTGACTTTGGACATTGTTCAAAGGTAAAGCACAGCTAGTAGTTGAAGTAAGATGTTTTCCAAAAATTTGAGCTAGTGTTACACACAATTTCAACTCCTTCACTTTCAATCATGTGATGTATGTTATCTATGGTAGGAATGGCAGTGTTGGAAATTTTTTCAGTACTCAATTGATTTTATAGGTTTGCTAAGTCTTCATGTATTTGGATTATGTTTTCTTGTGGAATACTAGCAACCATTGTTTTAATACTTGCCACACTACTTGAAGGAAAAGAGTTGTTAAGGGTATGGTCCATACCTAGTGAACTAGTGTCAACACTAGTAGTGAAAGAGCTAGATAACCCAAGATCCATGATGATTGTGCTATCACGGGATGAAATGATCCTCAAACTTCATCTCACTATAGTATTAGCAATAGGACACCAAGTTGTAAAGCTCATGCAAGGGACAATGAATGAATGCAATGAATAGAAGATAAATGATATTCTCTAATTATGATTCAAATGAATTTAAGCTAGATGCAATGAAATGAATGAAACAACAATTTTGTAAGGAAAAATAGAAATCTAACAACACCAAATTGAAACATAGAAATAGAGTTTTTAATGTTGTAAAATGCAGATTCAACTCTAACACGGGACTAAATCGCCCAAGGGAGTGTATAAGTCCCAATCAGGGTTTTTCAAGGATTCAAATGTTGATAAACAATCCACACAAAATACCTAGAAATCAGGAAAAACCAGCTGTATTGGGACTAAATTGCCTAGAGGGGCGTATGAGTCCCAAATTAGGGTTTTTGTACTAATTTCAAAAAAAAATCAATGAATGTTACGTTTTTTGGTTTGAATGATGTCAAGACAATGTGCAATTATAGATTTTAAGTGAAATTCAATGATGCAAGAGGAAAAAGTACAACCTATATGCGGGTGTTGGCAAGAAGTTGAGTCCACTTTTTGGCCAAAAAGTGGAAGTGTTTTCCCTAATTTTCAAAATTTGACACATTTGAAGCACTTATAGATTGAATCTTGAAAAAATTCACTGATCATAAAATGTAGTACTCGAAATCTAGTTTCCAAATATGTAATTTTTTTCAATACCCAGATGCTGCAAATTGATTTTCAATAGGCATTTCCAAAAAATACTCTTTAAAAGTCACTTTTTTTTACCATACCATGCATTTGTATGTCATCCATATTTTGACCTAAATTATCGTATTTTTCTAAATCCTTTTGGGAAAGGATTTGTAACTCACTGAAGTACGTTTTCGATATTTTTCTGTAATCTTTTATTGAATTTTTTTTTTTTGTTAAATTTTTACTAGCCATATTTTTCGTTTTGAAAAATCATCGTGTACACTACACATAAGATGACCTAAACTTATCATTTTTTATTTTTTTTAAATTGAAAAGAATTGTCTAAAGTACATTTTTGTGCAATTCATTATATAAAAAAATATTTTAATAAAAATTTATTAAAATAGTCAAAAACCCTGATATTTCAAGTTTATGGACTAGTTTCATTAGAAATTATTTGAAAAATAGAAAAAAAGTAATCCAATTGTAAAAAATATTACATATTTGGAATCTACATTGTCTCATCTATAATGGGTTTTAATTTTGTCAAAAAATTCCGCAAACAAAGTCTTCAGGCATATGCCCAAAGTCACTATTTTCTTGTGACATTGTCAGGACCTTCAACTTGCAGGTCAAACTAGGTCCAAAGCTTAGGTTTGGGTCCCCAAGCCTTTTCCTAAATTGAAAAACAAAGCAAAAATTCAACCAAAAAATTAAATTTTAAAAAACAAGGTCCCATTTTAAAATGGGATTTTAATAAAAAAAAAATTATTATGATTTTAAGAAACGAGATCCCATTTTTTAAAATCATAAATTATTATTTTTTTTAAATCATTATTATTTTTTAAACGAGATCCCATTTTGAAAACAGAATCCCGCTTTTTAAAAAACGAGATCCCATTTTGAAATAGGATCTTGTTTCTTAAAATCATAAAAAATATATATATATTATGAAATGTGATCCTATTTTCAAAATGGGATCTCATTTTTTTTAAAACGGGATCCTATTTTTGGCTTGGGGTCCCAAACCTAAACGGGATCCCGTTTTTTGTTGAAGTCAATTTTGGGTTTTTTTCTAAGGCACAAACTTCCACATTTCGTGGACTCATCTTCTTGCATTTACCCATGCACTTTCACTAATGCAAGATTTTGAAACCCTAGATGAAAATTAACTAATGCAAAACCTAATACAAAGTTAATGTAAGATAGATCTAGAACTATGATGCACTCCAAATTAGAAAATAAGGTGTTCTAAAGGCTAGGTTCACCAAATTGAAATGTAGAAAATTGTCGCTCTATGTTTTAGGAGATAGAACTACCAATTTCCTCCAAGTTTCATTCAAGGAAACCTTGGAGATCTCAATCTAGGAATGGAAATGAGGGAAAGAGATCTGCAATAAGATGTCCTAGGGTGTGATTAACGACTAAAAGGGGTTTCACCACCAAGAAAAGGCTTGGAAAGAAAGAAATGCAATGATATGTAAACCTAACTATGCAACTCAAGGTATGAAATTAAAAATTAGAAGAATGGACTGAGAAAGGGTAGAGGGGCACTTGGAAATCTGATGAAGCTCAGAACAAGGTCTGTAGTCCTAAAAATCTAACTTTTGATGCACAATGGGACTCATATGCCAATAGGGGCGATTTATTCCTAGTTTATGGTTTCAAGTCAAAATTGAAATATGGAACTACTAAACTAGGATCTGTAGAAAATGCCTGAAATCTAGTATACTAGGACTCATACACCACAAGTGGTGATTTAGTCCCAGTATCATGGTTGAACTAAAACTTTGATATCCTCTAATATTCTCCTGTAACTTTTGTCTTGTCAAATCTCTGAGTTTGAAACACTGAATTGTAACCTGTAGATTACTTTTCATGATCTTGCATTGCAAGTGACAACTTTGACAACTTTTCTCTAATCTTTCTCTTTAAGGGATCTTCAATCTAGATCTGCAAATCACACATCAAAGAGAAGGAAAAATATTGTTTTTTTAGTGGTATAGAGGTTTTCCTTGGCAAACCCCATTTTGGTAATCAAACCTTGAAATCAATAGAAATAGAATGAAAGAATGATGAAAGAACAAATATGCAATGTTGCAACTCACCAAACCCTTGAAAAAAGGCTATAATATTGTATGTAATGGCTAGAATTAATTTGGATCTTGACTCTTGATTGTATGCTATGGATCTTGAGTTGAATGCTTGCTTGAATCATAAGATACCTACATCACAAATGTTAGCTCAAAAACAAACATGATGCATGATGACTTTGACATGATTCTTCAATCTTCAATAACACTCCAAAAGGATTGATAATAAACTCTTGAATGCTTTTGAATGCTCTTGTAAACTCTTGTGATATCAAATTTTCTATGAGGATTCTTGCATAAAGCTTCTAGGAGAAAACATGTGAAATAACCTCATATTTATACTTGTCTATGCCAAATTTCCTAAAATTACAACATAAGCCAAAATCAGATCTAGGAGGATAAAATCCCACCAAGAATTGAATTCAAAATTAGTTACAAGCTAAGCGAGACTCATACGCCAATTGGGGTGTATGAGTCCCAATAAGCTAAGCTCAGGACAAAAATTTCAAGAAATGTTAAGTTTTATGCTAAATTCAGGACCAGGCCTCGAAACTTAGGTGGGACCCATATGCCCAAGGTGGCATATAAGTCTCAGATCACTAAATCTAGACCATACAATCCAAAATCATTAAATTATGATTGGTCATTTGATATGTATCAAGATTATCCTCAGAAAGATGCATTAAATAAGGCATAAAGAAGCCCAATTTTAGCAAGAAGTGCCCAAACAAGTGTGAAAATGTAAAGGGCTACATTTTTCTACACTATAGGTTCAATGTGATCATTGGCAATTGGATCAAATTTTGTTGTCGCTTTGGTACTATATCTTTTTTTGAATAACATGTGTGACCAATCAAAGGATAGGTATTTTCCTATCTTACTAGTGAACTCTTTGGATAAACAAATGGAAAAGAAGGTAGGGAGGTCTATGACTAAAATTTCTTACAACATAATGCAACTGGGGTATGCATGTAAGGTCAATTTTAAATCCTTAATAACACCCATTTTTTTTATAGTAGTTCCATCTAATTGCACAACAATGATTTTTTTAGTGACTAATATTTTCCAATTGGCTAATAGTTGAAATTTGGGAATAAAAATTTGGTTAATAGTTTTAGCATTCACATGACTTGAATTGCCACATTTTTACAATATTTATTTTATTCTTATATAAATTTTTAAAGAATTTATTTTATTATAATTTTTAATTCAAAAATTTGTCACAATATTTGATACATGATTAGATCTAATTCGCCTAAATTCTATAAGTTATAAGGGTAAGTGCACCAAGATGGTTCCCAAAAAGGGGGCTTAAGTGGCCACTTTTTTTTTTCTTCTGAAATCAGGAAATACTGACCTTGGACATGAAATTGAGGATAGTTACACTCAAAATTTTGAGATGGAACAAAAACAAGGATCAAAGTGCTCTAAGTCTACTTTCTAAACTACTAATTTATTTTGAAAATGGTTGAGATTAAGGGGTTCAAAAGAGGGATGTACACAAATTGGTGCTATTTTTGTCAAAAAACATAACATAGAAACTCTTGTACAACCTGAGCACGGTGACCTTTTTTGTAGTATTTTTAAAATCACTACGGTCAAAAGTTAGCTAACAGTATCTAGTTGATGCATGATTTTTCTGATAATTTTTTAATGAATATTTGATTTCTTACTAATTTTCTAAGTGGGCACTTCCTGAAAAGCAGAATTTTGGCCGTGCTCCCCCTAAAATTTTTTGAAGGTAATTTATTTTTTTAAAAAAAAATTTAAAAAAATTGTAGAATAGAGTCTAATTTCTAAAAATATAATTTATTTGAAATTTTGATGAGCGGTTAATTTATAGCAATAAAACCAAATACTTGCTTTTTTTGGCGAAAAAGAGACATACAAACAAAAGAAATTATGGATGAAAGGCTTAACATTGTTAAAAAGTGAAAAAATTACATGGTTGGTTAGCTAAGAGAACCTAACATTACCCATGTGTTTTCTTTGTAGATATTAGACGGATGCAATCGATGGTGACACGAACTTCGATTATGTGAAAAATTGTAGAATTTGCAAAAGCAGCGTCTCTAGTCGTGGGAATGCCCTCCAAGCCTTTGGGTTGGTATTCCAAGCCAACTACCAATGCTAAGGCTCAGGGATTCCCAAAGCAAAATATAATGTGCTCGAGTTATTTCCTAGTTTTGACATTTTTCTTATCTGTGATACATGCCAAGCAAGACATAATGCGCTCGCATTATGTCTTCATTAATGTTATGTCTTTGTTAATGTTAATGTATGTATATATCCTTGTATGTATGTATTCCTATATGTATTAGTGCATGTATATTGTATGGATGTAGGATTTTATGTACA
>VDFB02271358.1:845151143-845199172 GCA_007258455.2 Sequoia sempervirens
AAGTATGGTGTGGAACCCTACCCCTCAAATTCTCCCCTGGTTGATGCTATACTACAAGACTCACATGTTGGATGATACTCTAGGTTAGAAAACTAATAGACTATAGAGTATCCACCTCAACACTCTCCTTCACAATGGAAGGGATAGAAATATGCTCATAAGCTAGTCTAGCGAGTACTCATCTCATTGGCCATTGATGATCAAGATGTGCACCTAGTCTATCCTGTGCCAACCCACCACCTCTCCCCTAGAAGTCTTGCATATCAAAATAGTTGGGGATTTTGTTGAGGACAAACTTGTAGTAGAGTTTCCTCAAGAAATATTGGTGGACCTCGTTATTGTTGAATTGAGGATGGTCAAAAACCATCCACCACCTCTTCCAAAATTGTCCTTTATCCCTTGGTGGTTGCACCAATCGATAGGAAACCTCTTTCTTGTAAGGTCAAGAGATTGATTTGTACGTGGGTTAATGAATAGTGAACCCAAGTCATATTTTATATTTTTTTCATTTTTTACTTGTGTGTATGATAGTTTATCTGCATAAAAATATTTGTACTCCCACCTCTTATCGACCCAACCACTTAATTTCTTGCTAATTGCATCTACATGTGTTAACATAGTTTGGAGTGAATTTTTAAGCATGGTTCTTTTCAAGGTTGAACTTAAACAGGATTGTTCAACCTCATAATTAACTCCTCAATCCATTTTTTGTTGTTTTCAATTTCCCCCGTTAAATTTTGTTGAGTTCCAAGAGAATGTTGAGGAATTATTGGAGGATTTTGTTGTTGTGGTTGTTCATCAAGATTTTATTGGTGTTGTTCATGAGGAGGAGAAGGATTTTGAGGAGGAGAATTAGGTGGATTTTTAACTCCTGAAAATTAAAGAAATTAACATCAAAAACATATTAAATCTACCTATTTAACAACAAATTCACAAAAAAAAAGCTTACTCCTTGGAGCTCCCCATTGACGTGATGACATTCTAGTGAAGAATAGTAATGATTTGGTGAAGAAATTGATGAATTTTGGGGTCTCCACAATGAGAGTGTGCCTTGGAAGGGTTTGCAAGTGAGTGTGCCTTGGAAGGGTTTGCAAGTTGTGGATGAAGGAAAACACACAGTCTAAAATGACTTGAATTTGTTTTTTTTCTTATAAAGACTCATAATGCGCTCGTGTTATAATGTGAGTGCATTATAGTCTCAATGTGACTGAGCCTTAGGCTCGGTCACACCAAGCCATAATTCGAGCATGTTATAACATGCTCGCGCTATGAATTTTCAAAAAAAAAAACAAATTGGCCACTTTTTGGCCCCCCAACTTTTTGCACCTGCCCTTGTACACATCAAAATCAAGATATCTATGTCCTTAGGTGTTTGAGAGAAGGTATGTGGTTCTCAATTTTTTCAAAGGCTTGAAGGCACAATAGATTCCCTTTTTAAGGAATTTTGTGATTATTTGGGATATACCTTCATTGTATGGAAGGGTTTCATTAGGAGGGATGTAGGGTTGATTGGAATTGGGTTTGAAGAAGAGATTTTATTTTTTTAGGTTGAAGGTTCTAGATATTTTTTTGTTCCTATAACCATTCAAAAGGAATACATGGAAAATATAAGATAATTCATTGTCTAAGTTTTCTTCATCATAAATTTGGAAGGCTCTCATGGTCAAGGTTTTAAGGATGCATAATTTGAGGGAAAGGTGGTGCTGGGAGAAAGAGTAAAGGTAGAGGTCAGTGTGGGTGATTTTGCAAAAAATCCTATGAGCTAAGGTTTTTTCCAAATTTTTGGTACGTCAAGGAAGGGAAGTTGGTTATCAGTCTCAATCTCTTTGGTGAAAGAGATAGAAGGGTTCACATTGTTTAGTTGGGCATGGAGCTTTTCTAGATTTTCCAAACCATGTGGCCAATATATATTGATATCATCCACATAGTGTTTCCACCACCTTGGTTTTTGGGGGAAAGAGAAGAGGGCAACTTCTTTGAAATGGTCCATGTAGATGTTAGCTATAATGAGAAAGAGGGGGGAACCCACAACTACATGTCATCTTCTTCAAAATTCTTATAACTACACCATATGTGTTGGCTATTTATGTTATCTATAATTTATTTAGAATTATTTATATGAGTTTAGGTTATAATCTATTCTTTCAATTTTAAATTATATTTTACAATATAATCTATAACTTTAATTTACTATACTTTTGTATTATAAATAAATATATATATATAACATTTAATTTTTAATAGACTATAAGAATTTCTTATAATTTTAATTATAAGAAAATATTGTATAATTTTTAAATAATATTTTAAAATTGTAATTTTTTGGAAAAGTTACATCTTAATTTAGAATATTTTCAAAGATTATATATAAATGGTGTTTTCCTTTTGTAATTTTTAAATTTTTAAAATGAAAATTTTTTTTCTTTTTTTTTTTAAATTTTAAACATATTAATTTAGAAATTTACTATTAATTGTAATTTAATAAATTTAGGGTATTTGTTTTGGGCCTTTGACCTTTTATAAAAAAAATTAGGGTATTTATTTTGTGTATGAACTTTTAAGGTAGTCACTATTTTTTTTTTACCATTCTATTTTTTATTTTCTTTATATTTACAAATTTATAATTAGATAACCATGATATGCATGATGTTACTCATTTAAACATATTATGATCAAACATTTTCTTATGGATCACCTTAGGACCTATTATATATGTAGTGCCCAAAGTTCAACATAGATAAAACACATAATGCATAACTGCTCTATTTTGGAAAAAATAAAGAACTACAAATGGGTCATGCATTAAACATGTACACCTATCATTGTCACATGCTAACAATGTCACATGAAATCAAACACACATCGAAAATATATGTTCTCAATATGCAAGCGAAAGGAAGAAAATAATATATTATTGCAAGAATACATGACACATATCCCCATGTGAGATATTGCATATTCTAAAAGGTTTCTTTGACATGAATTGCATCAATATATGTGACACCCAAGGTTTTCCATTCCCTTGGTGTACCCTATATGGAAGAGGAAGAGCCAATGCCCTTCCATTCTTGTTTAAGCATAAAGATGGTAATGCTTAGAATAGTTTAACAAGACCAATTAAATGATATTGTAATCAAATTTCCTTATTTAAATTCATTTTCCTCATCTAATATCTCTCCATACATTTCTCTCCTATTTTATCCTTTCATTCTACTCCTTAAAGCATTATATTTCCCCTTCCCTATTCTTTTGTGAGGTTATAACCTACACTCATTTTCCCAAACCCTTGTGTTCCATATTAGAACCTTTCCTCATTAAATAATTCTCCATTTTTCCTAACTTTTGTGTATCTTGTTCAAAATAAAATATGAATTTAACTTCTATATTATTTATATGTTAGATAAATTAACCCCAAGACAATGAATTAGGAAGTCAACCAAAAATAGTGTGTTATATAATACATTAACATGCAAATAAATAGATTTACCTATCCATCTAGACACCATAAGATCAGTCTAGTTATATTTTTGTATCATATATTCTCTGTATAATATATATTTATTATTTCAAGCATAAATATGGAAATCATATATTCTAGGGTAGTACTTATTCTTATCTTACAATCAATATACATACACACATATATCTAGTTCATTCTATACTCTGGTTTCTGAGGGTTTCATAGAGGTCAAACTCTTTCATATTGGCCACTAATGCATGTGTGGTATTGATGTTGGTTGTGGTAGTAGTATCATCTCTTCTAGTATTGAAACTATTATAGGATATGCATGTTTGTTGTATACCTTACCCTTAATTTTATTTATGGCAAGGAATCACCCATCAAATGTTGCTCCCTTGACTGTAGTGGTGGATTTGTTGTCCTCTTTCTTGGGATTCCTCCCTTTATCATTTTATCCCATCACTTATTTTATTCCTTATTTGGTTATAAGGAAGGGCTTATCCAAGTATATAAATCTACATTTATTTAATTCAACACTAACAAAATTAACTTATGTTCATTATTGAAATTTGAATATTTTTCTGAACTATTAATTTTGTGCCTTCCAATATTTTTATTATGAACTAGAATAATTCACTTATTAGTAGATTCCTTAGGGTTTCAATTTCCTTTCTCATTTTTTTTTGGTTCAAATGTATATAATTTCGAACATCTTGCATGTAGATGACTCTAATGGGGATGTTTGAAAATAATTATTCTTGATCACTTTCCATAGCCTTCCATGGAAATGGATTTTACATTGGCATTTTGATGTCTTTGGATTCAATTAATTAGCAATGGTGTACATGTGCTTGCATAGCTTCAAGAATTTCCTCTTTTCTTCTAATCTTCTATTAATGACTTAACTACTTAACTCTCACACAATGAGTTAGGTTCTCACTATTTTCTCTATGCATTTTGTATTACCCTTCATGTCCATTTTATATATTTTATAGTCCTTAAGTTGTACATCATACCATATGTCATTGTCTTTTGACCACTTGTATTTTAAATGGTTAATTCATTTTTGTGTTATGTACTAATTCTGATGTTCTATAATACATAATATAAAAAATGTTTTCATTTTTATTTTATCTACTTCATAGTAAGGTTGTAATCAATCTTGCTTGATACATTCCTCTAGTAATTTATTTTTCAAAGTATTTAGTTTTATGACACTAGTTGATTATATGTGATTTATGCAATAGGGACCTATGAATAGGTTATAATTTAAGATAAATGAATTAAAGTAATAGGATACCATAGAAATAATAAAAAACCAATTCAAATGATCAAAAAGACCTAATACTAACGAAGTTATGTGCACATAAAAATGAAAGCATAATAACACAAATGAACTAATCTAGTCTACTTTATCTCCACTAAAAATTCCTATCCTTACTCCATTATAAAGTATAAAATTATGCGATTTAAATGGTATGTGGATTGCTCAAATAACTAGCATAACATTGTTAGCAAAAGTGAGAAAAAAAGAGTATAGCTTGGCTACAAATTTGAGGAGATTGAATGATTACATGATGAGTGGTATATAGATTTCAAGGATATCAGATCAATGGTGTAGGAAGTGAGATGAGATCAACAGGATGACGATCATTGAGATATCAAAAGGAACATGCATGAGCCTACATGGGTAGATGAAGTGGAGTGTATGAGAGTTAAGTGAGGCTAATTTTTAGTCAACCCACTAAATTTAGCAATAGTCACTAAATAAATTAAAATTATAAAATAGTTAAAATAATTAGAAAATAGTTTTTTTTTATGCAAAAGTGGCAAGCCACTATAATTATATTAATATAAAATATTAGATTTACAAAACCCTGGTTCATGTGAGCATACTAGTGGGAAAGAAACGGGAAGAAAACCTCTAGTTATAGCTTGAGTAACCGACTGACTCTTTAAAAAATGACAAAATTACAATGACCTCCCAATTATTTCTTTTACATCATACAAAAATCGCCCAGACAAGACCATATACATATGCAACACCCATAGATTCTGAAAACTCCTAATAACCCATTACATTGTAGATCCTGTTACATAACAAACCACTATTGGTGGCCCAATTACAAATAGAAAACCCCATTACATAAGAAAATCCACTATTTCCGACCCAATTACATGAATAAACCCATTAACCTTTACAAGTTACACAAAATTGACCTTTTTCAAAATATTAACAAGTAAATTTTGCTAACCAGCTGATTAAAATGAAGTAGACTTGTTTCTTGCCCTTGGTGGGCCATTTACCAAGATTTATTCTTTTATCACTAGTTTTTTTTATAGTCATAATCATAGGATGGCACTGATTTATTTATTTCAGGAACATAACGGTAGCAAAACTTTCCCTTTGTAGCTTGAGGAACATTAGAAAATTGCAGATCATGAACACATGTATGATTTCTCAAGAAAGATATTGCATGATACTTTCTTTTAAAATCATCTATTTCCTCCATGGAAAATGTAGACCTATACTTGTTGAGAGCTTGATATAGATGAGCAGAGGTGTCATGCATTCTTGATAAAAGCATACCTTGAAAAACTTCTGCATATCTCTTTTTGTAAAAGATGAAATTCCTTGGGAATAAACCTCCCACTAGACCATCACCCTGGTTGAAATCATATTGCTGAACACTGTGAAGTAAAGCTTCATCTTCCAAAATAGGAGCTAATAACAAACTTATTAGCTATGCACTTCAAAACATTGTAATTTTGAACCAAATCCAGAATGTTTGATAAGAAAATAGACAAAAGATTAGCTGGAAAAATGATCCTCTACAAATCTATATGCAATACTTCATCACCTATAGTGACTTTTATGCAATTCAACATAGATTTACATTTAAATTTAAACATGCTTTGTAGTTCTTCTTTCTCAATGTAGGCTGAGAAAGGTTCTTCCCATGACTTGATTAAAACTGTCACCCTGAAGTTTTGCACTCAAAACTCTTTAAACTCCATTAGCTCAAGCTTAGCCAAAAACCAAACTATAAGTTGCAAGCTAACCAAAATGATGAATAGTGAAAATAAAGCAAATCAACAAGCATTTTAAAGCCAAACTTAACATGCTTCTTGCAACATTTTTGATAATGCAGTCTGTTGATCGTGTTTTCTACACAATAACAGCCAGACAGAATATGATATCCTATCTCTCTTGAAAGGTAAATCTCTATCAGCAAGCCTCAAGAGATAACCCCAAGGTCTCTAATGTCAGGTCTTGATAGTCCATAAACAACTCAGTAACGAAATGTGAAAATGTTGGTAATCACAATGGGACCTTACTACAAGCAAAATATTGAATCGATTCTATCGGATTTAACAAACTGGTGATACTTCAATCCTAGATTTAACCCAATAATCAAAGAAATAGAAAAAGGATAAGGGTTTTAAAGAGATTTTTAAATCTAATACTACTCCTAAGATCAACAATGAAAGTAATCAACACTTGAAATGGACCAATCCCTCAAAACTGGTCTCTGCTTGACCCAAATAAACCTGCAATCTCACAGAAAATAGTGCAATCTTATGAGGTATTAAGATTTTCAAATCATGAACATTCATTCAACAACCCTATTGTAGTTGAAATGAAAAAATCCTCACAATCGAACTAGGCACACGAAATATGAAGTCTAGGCTAGCTTTGCAAAGCAACTAACAGTCAGTTGGTTGCGAAAAGTATGGACTGAAGGATTGGTACAACATTCAAGTATTAAATCACCAACATTATTAAATCAAATCTAATCTAAATGTTAACCTCCTCAAAGCAATTTTAAAGATGGAATAACAAGAACCATGCAAGACAAAAGAACACAAGTATGGCACCAAATCACAATGTCATTACTTGTATTCGAATTATCCACTGTAGCAACAATTATGGTTTTCTGTTACAATATTTGCTTGAGTGCATCTACTTGCTAACTTGCTCTACTTCTAACTATCTCTGCTCTATATCAATTTCTATGTTCTAATTACAAATTCCAACTATTTAACCCTTTACAAATGAGGTGACATGCCCAATATAGAGAATTCCCTAGAAATTCGTTGGCCAAGCAAGGGTTTCGCAGCAATAACTCGGCACAACAACCCGGCCAAGAGAGTCTTCAAAATGGGTCAAATAGGCATTAAATGCACATCCCATCCAATTCGGCCTAAGATCTGCAGTGCAGTTCAGACCAATGTGTGGGAAGATAATAGGGAAGCACAAATCGCGTCGCAGGCCATCATTAGCTCCCTTCCCTATTATTCGTATTCAGACCCAACACTTCATAGAATTTCAAGAACGTCCCATCCAGGCTAGCTACTGGTGGCAAGGGAAAAACCCTGAGTCATCTTTCAATGGACACAATCTCATCCCTTGAGTGTTTGACCGACTTATCCCAATCTGTCTTATACGCCAAATACTTATCAATAACTGCAAGGTAGGTGGCCGCATCATCCAGCTGGTGCTCAGACACAGAGTCATCATTACTTGGTGCATAAACATCATGCCACCACCTCCTCAACTACTCCAAACTCAAATACTTGGACGTAATCTTCCTCCGTCCCGTCATTATCTCGAAAAAAGCAATGCAGCCATTATAGACACCAGCTAGGGCGTCATCAATCTGCTTTCTCTAATTATAAATCTTTTTCAATACTTTATGCCTAATTTGCAAGGCCTCAAACCATTCCCATGGTTCGGTAGCTCTGGAAGAAGGAAGGATCTCATCACTCACCAATCTGTCTCGGGTGTATTCCATTATAGTTCTGGTTTTCTGTAGAAGAAGATTTGTATCTTCCTTGTCTTGTGCTAACACCGCCTTCAACCGCTTAGTTGTCATGACAACATCCTTTCTGGTTGACAGGATTTCCTTACTGGCCTCATCAACCTTTATTTGCATCCCTTGCAACCAATTCATCGTGGCGACAGTGGATGCTTTCATCTTTTCTAGCTCAGTGATGGTCTCCTAAGGTAGAGGATTTGTAGCAGAGGAAGAAGGATTAATGGACTGTAGTGGGTTTATTAATTCCTCCAAGCACTTCCTCAGATTTTCATTTTCTCTCTTCTTAGGAATAGGAGCATCAGCCCCAGGATTTTGTTCTTTAGCCCCTTTCTGCTCAGACTTCTTAGTCCTTGTCCTCTTCTTAGCCTTTGGCTTCCTTTGTTTTTCTGCTTCCTGGATCCCTGTTTCTTGTACACCTTTAACCTTGATCTTGAGTGGGGAATCCAACTTACCCTTGCCCCTAGGATCCGGCTTGGTGGATTCTTCAGAGGTGGAGTGGGGATCCAAATCACCCATCAGCACATAGGTGCATTGTACACCATTATTCTCCAACTCCCATAGCTTATGTTTTAGCCACATCCTAGTGAATTTGAGAACTGGATCCACTAGTTGCCTTAATTCTATATTTTCCTCTTCTGACCAATCCACATCACCAATTGGTTTGTCTTTTATGGTCTCATAAGCATGATCTTGGATCAAGTTTCCATCATCCTCCAACTGATCAGGCACTGCCCTTATGTTATACAATCGGACTGCATCCACTGGAAGCTGAGAGAATTTCTTCTTCCTAACCTCAAATTCATTACTGCAGTTGGCCCAGTAGTCCTCCAAATTAACCTTATGGCTATATTCCTTGCTGGCCTTCTTTTGAGCTTCTCCTGTGATGTCAAATTTGGATCTCTTGGAATGGAAAGATAGGCCAAGGGTACTCATTTCTTCTTCAGAAGCCTGGGCAGAGATAATGGAAGGGCATGCTTCTCTGGTGCCATTCCTTAGCGGGAAATCTCCACCAAAACCAGTCTTGTGCTTGTCTTTCTTGACAATGCAATCAAAATCACAAATCTGTCTAGTTACTTCCAACAATATGATGTGGTCAGTGGGATACCTTGGAAGTCTGTATGGGGCCCTTTGGCAGCCGTCAATCCGAATGTAGGAGAAGGTTGGGAATTGAATAAACCAAGCTCCATACTTCCTGATGAGCTCCTTGGCTTGGTCTAAAATTCTAACATGCTCTGCTTCCTGAAGCATCCTGGTGATATACATGGTGAATGCATCATTTTCCCTTCTATAATTTGAACCTTCCCAATGTAACTGAGGGAAAACTTTGTAAATAACATCTTGTCCAAAAATTCCCTCTGTATCCAATCCCTTGTAGGGATGGAATCTAGCCAGTGCATAGACCAAATATGAGGTCATTGTGAAGGTCCTTGTCTGCAACACATTGGACAACTGCTTGTGAATGACTTGGCTAATGACCCCTGCCCAATGGTAGTTAATTTTCTCTTGTTCCATCCTTATAATCGCATGGCACATCCAATTCTCAAATGTACCAGCACTTTTCAATCCAACCACCCTGCTAAGAAATGTGATGGCATCATAGTACTCCTTCTTGAATTTTGCTCAGAACAACTGCTTTGGAAATTTGGAGTAGTGAGACTTGGGCTTCTCCAGCCAGGAATTGATTAGCTACTGTGACTTCACAGTCTATTCATTGTAGAACTCCTGAGCTGCCTCAATGGTGAATCCCACCACATGAGATTTGTCTGGCATGTCGAAGGTTTGGGCAATGGAGACCGGGTTGAGATTGGAAAAAACTCTCCCTTGAGGCCCAATAATCCTCTGTGTATCCTGATCATAGTGTCTAGCGCACTCAAGGACCAGCTCATAACATTGTACTGTAGAAGGGAAACCAACAACATGTGACAATCCTGATTCCATCATCCTTCTAGTCACCAAAGGAAGATTCTCAACTGCCATTCTTTCTTTAAATTCTTGATAATCCCATATGCCAACATTTGTATCAGTGACTTCTGACCAGACAGAAGTGATCTTACTCTCAGGGACCTTGCTCTTAATGTCCAGCTTAACCCTCTCTGCATTAGACAATGAAGACGCAGCTGCTACCTTGTTTTATTCAGCCTACACTCAACATGAAAATCGTAGTAAAAAAATAGGAAAGAGCCATGTTAATTCATCAAAACACCATTAGAATGCATCTCATATAGTCAAGGTGTTATTAAAATTCATATAAAATGACCACAACAAATTTTGGGTTTCAAGACCATTCGCAGAATCTGAGCTAGAGAGGAATTTGGGGAAATTCCAAATCGATCGGATTCCAACAGAAAAACCAAGAAACACCTACTTAACCATCAAACCTGATCATTTTTTATCAATAAATCATATTAGAGATCCAAATATGACATGAAATAATCATCAAATGCATCACAAATTATAAACGAATCCAATTATTTCATGTACCTTTATATTTCACCAAATTTTGGGGAAATCCGTGAGGGACGGATTTCCGCGAAGAACAGGCCAAAGAGGATTTTTGGGAAATCTGGGAGATGGCAGATTTCGGAGAAATCAGGACCTGATGGAAATCCACGGTTAAGGAAAAGTTCCAAACCAATGGGGATCCTGGAACGAAGGTTTCGGCAAGAGTTGTGAGCTCGCTGAGAAGACTTGGTGAAGTTGAGATGTCCTGCCGACCGGCGATACACACATCGATATGACCAATGGGTGGTCGGGGTAAGGTCTTGGTGATTTCTTTTGTCTCACCGACTGATGGGGTCCAAGAAAACACTTCGGCCAGACTAAAGTTTTTGATATGAGGTCCTGGCGAAGCTGAGATGTCCTGCCAACTAGGGCTTGGTTTGAATTCGGCTAGAGGTCTCAACGAAAAGATCTGGGCTCGCTAAGAAAAGAAGGCCTCGCTACAATGTCTTGGTGACCATTAGGAGTCTCACCAAAAGCAAAGGTCTTGGCAAGAGCAAGATATGTTCGGTGGAAGCTCTCGCCGATGGTAAAGGTCTCAGGGACAGGATAGAAAATCGGTAAGACGAAAGGAGCCCGCTATGAGCTCTTGGCGACTAGGACTTGTCTTGCCGAAAGCGAGTATGAACAAACATGTCGATGAGACATCTCCTCGTGGGGTGAGGTCTCGGTGAAAGCAAAGGTCTCACTAACTGACATGCATAAAAGACTTCATCGGTGAACCACAGGGTGATCGATATGGCATCTCAGTGATCTCGAATGGTCACAGCGAATAAAATTTGGAAGGGATGGATTATCACGGACTGCGACGCTGAGCCACGACTTAACCCAGACACCGAATCGATCATGAATTTCAACAGTTTAACTCAGGACAAGTCAGGGACGAAACTTTCATAAATTTTCCTTGTGTTTCAGGCCCTTATTTTAAGATGAAATCACCTAATATGGCACTGCCCTAGGTCTAAAAACCCTACTCATCCGCCATTAGCACACAGGCACGTTCAGAATTTAGTTGTTTCAACTGTTAATTCATCACTAGGGTTTACTAATTACTCTCAGGCAAGATTCATCGAAATGTGAACAGACAAATGAGCTCAAAACTCGCCTAGGAGATGACAAATGATGCAATACCGAACAACCCTAGCACGAAATAAAAAAATACATAGGAATTCAAATCCCACAAGCTCTCACAATACCAATGTGCTATTCATAATTCAATTCAAAGTAGAGCAATTAGACACATACCATTATAAAGTGGAAATCGATCTAAGAATCATCAAATGTGAGGCCCAATGGTGTCCACAATGAACACAGGCAATAATGCACAAGAAATCACCACCAAATCAATCAATTCAAACCCAAATGCCCCAAATCCCAACCAAATACTCGCAAGAAAGCACTTCTGAGCTCAACGAGGGCAAATAAGAAATAGGATGGCATAAAAGACCTTAGAATCAAGTTAAATACATCTCTCAGAACACACACGAAGCCATTAATGCAGTCGACAAGACAGCCAGAGGAGGAATTCGGGAAATTCCAATGATAGGGAAGAATTGAGGAAAATCTGGCCCACGCAGAAATTTGCGAAGATCAAAAATCCCTGAACAAGAAGGGTCCAGCCAAAGTCTAAGCAAGATTCGGGAAAATTCTACCATGGCGGAAAATCTCGAATCTGAGCAAAAGCCCAAAATTCATCTAGAACTTAAGATTTTCAATGAATAACCTGGGGGAAACACTTAGGCAATCAAAATATACATTTTAAGCACATGCCTAGGTAAGAAAAAACCTCAAAAAGAAAGTGCCAAGAAACCAAAACCGAAAAGAAAGAGGGTCCATGCCTCCAGCGGGGTATGTGGGCAAAAACTGCACAACAAATGGCGACTTCTACTGGGGAAATTCTCCAGAGCATTGGATGACGAACAAGAATCAAGAACCCAAAATCTTCGGTTTCAATCTCACCATCAAACAAACAAGCCAGAATGCAAGATTTAAAGAATCAGAACCAAAGGATAGATCAAACCTTCCATAAACTAAAAATCCAAGTGTGTGCGCATGAGTTCATTTCTCTCCTTAAGTTACTACAGGAACCAAGTTCATTCAAGTCAGGCTACGCAAGGATTCTAACTTCAAAAGCAACCTGGATAGGGCCTCGCTGCCAGTCAGGCGTCCATAGCCCTGAGGAGGTTATCGCTATGATTCCCCTAAACATAGCTCTACTGCCAGCCAAGCGTCCATAGCCCCGATAGAGATATTCAGGCACCCCTGATAAATTGAATTTATTCTTTTGATTTTCAATATTTCATTTTTCTTTCCTTTGATATTCTTTATATGTCACTTTCATTTCAACCTGTGAACAATGAATTTCACACTCAGGGTTGAGAACCAAAGTGGCGCTAAAGTAGAAATAGGATTTTTCACTTGACAAGACTTCACAAGGATTCCTATAGTGACATCAGGATTATTAAGATATATGATGGATATAAGATTTTCAGAGTACTTCAAGTTCAAATCCACACCAGTGACTCAATCTTTTATAAATCTGACATTAAGACTATTGTCAATAGTAAAGACTTCAACCGTCCTTTCAAGATGCAAGAATGAAGTTCACCAAGGAAATACTTAGAACAATTCCAGAGAAGATAGATTTTCCATGCAGGTGCAACACATCTAGGTGAAAACAGATAAATCCCCCAAAACAAGAGCAGAGCAAAAACAAAACAAACCAAAAGGAAACCTACATTAACCAAAACAAACAAAAGCAAAGCAGAAAGGAAAACCCTAATCTAACTATATACAAAACCAGAGATGAAGACAGCTCAAGACTGGAAATAATGCTTCAAATACTTCCCATTGACAGGTAGTGGGATATCCTCTCTAGTGAGAGTTTTCAAATGGAAAGCATTATCTCCCAGAATTTCTGAAATCTGGTAAGGACTGAGCCAAAGTTTGTCAAATTTTCCATGCTCTCCCTTACGGTCATGGGCTTTATCCTAGGAAAGAACCAAGTCAAAAATCCTAAAAGCCTTAACCTTGGATCTCTTATCAAACCACCTCTTGACAACCCCTTGATGTTTAGCAAAGTTTTCTAGGGCCTCATCCCTCTTTTCTTCAAGGTGCAATAGTTTGGCAAGTCTTGCCTCACGTCTATCTCCATCATCATAATAGTCATTAATGAACTGAAGGGTAGGAATTTTCAATTGTATGGGAAACACAGGTTCTAATCCATAAACCAGGTGGTAGGGTGACATCCCTATGGAAGCTTTATGTCTTGTACGATCTGCCCAAAGAGAAAATATGAGTTGGGTATGCCAGTCTCTAGGGTTCCTCCCTAATAAGTTGCGGATGATAGTTAGAAGATTCTTATTAGAGGATTCAGCCAACCCATTACCCTGCAGATAGTAATTGGATGCAAATTTTATAATGATCCCATGATCAAAAGCCCAGTTAGAAAACTTTAATGATGAAAACGCAGGACCATTATCACAAACTAAAGACATGGGGCATCCAAAACGATTAAGAATACCAGATTCAAGGAAGTTAATCACCACCTCAGAAGTACACTGTTTGCATGCAAGAGCTTCTGTCCATCGTGTAAAATAATCAGTAATGGTGAGAATATACCTGTGACCAGTAGAGGAGGGTGGATTGATGGGGCCAATGAAGTCCATTCCCCATTGTGCAAAAGGTTTTACCTAAAAGACAGGCCGAAGTGGGAGTGTTGCATACTTCTCTTTGGTCGCTGCAGTCTGGCACACATGGCATGTCCTAACATGACTGTGGGTGTCTTTGAACAATGTAGGTCAGTAATAACCAGCTCTAAGAATCTGGTTTGCTATAGATGGTGCTGACCCATGGCCTGTACCATATCTGTCATGGAATTATGACATCATTCTTTCAGATTCTGCCCTTCTTAGGCACCTTAAGTACACACCCTCGTGATTTTTCTTGTATAAAACAACCCCTTTTAACATGAAACTATCACTCTTTAAGCACAGTTCCCTTCTTAGTACTGGATTGAGATGATCAGGGAACCTCTGAGTCAGAGGATAATGAACAACATCATCATACCACTCACCAAGAGAAACATCCTCTAAAGTATAAGCCTGAGCTATAAGATCAGGGCCGGTCTCTGCCATTGTCTTTGTGAGCCCCTACCCTCTTACCAGCTTCATGGGTTGAATTTCCATATCATATTCTTGTAGCATAGTTACCCACTTGGCTCTTCATTCTCCCAGTTTATTCTTTATCAAGAGCAGCTTGACTGGAGGATCGAGAACTATAGCAAAGATCTTATTTTTGAGGATGTAATGTATGAATTTTTTGACTGCCTTGACTAAGGAATAAGCCTGCTTCTCCACATTTGGGTACCTTAGCTCTGCATCCTTCAATGGTGTTCTCATGAATGCTATGGGATGTTCATTGCCTTGGTCAGATTTCTGAGTTAATAGAGTAGCACAGGAGTGGTCAGAAGCAAATGAATATATGTAGAACAGTTGAGCATAGTCGGGACTTACTAAAACTAGAGCTTCAACAATGGCCTTCTTTATTTCAACAAATGCTTCCTTCACTTCTGCATTCCACTCCACCTTGGTCTCCTACTTCAACATTGCATTCAGTGGCTTAACTATTTATGCAAACCCAGTGATGAACTTCCTAACAAAGTTGATCTTGCCGAAGAATGACTTCATTTCCTTTTTACTAGCAGGTGGTGGAATCTTCAGAATAGCCTCTATACGTTATGGATCAATTGCAATCCCCTTTTCAGAGATGATATGCCCTAGTAACTTACCCTCTATAACTCCAAAGATGCATTTCCTGGGATTGAGCGATATGCCAAACTCTCTGCATTTCTAGAGAACTTTGCACAAATTTGAGATATGATCGCCTCTCTTCTTTGAAAATACCGTCAGATCATCCATGTAGATGATTATGCACTTCCCAATTAGATCTTTAAAGGCTATGTCCATTGCTCTTTGGAATGTGGCTCTAGCATTAATTAAGCCAAAAGGCATTCTTCTATAAGCAAAAGTGCCTCATTTAGTGGTGAAAGCAGTCTTGTGTATATCCTCGTATTGCACCATGACCTGGTTATATCCTGAATAACCATCTAGGAAGGACATCATCTGAGATCCATTGACAATCTGGAGCACTTCATCCAGTGAGGGCACTGGATAATTATCCTTTTCTGATGCCCTGTTCAGGTTCCTGAAATCTACACACAATCTAATTTTTCCATTTTTCTTTCGTACAAGAACTAGGTTTGCAACCCAAGTAGAGTGCCTGACTGGAAATATGATTCTTGCAGACAACAGTTTCTGCACTTCCTTTTGTATTATAGGTTCCAGTAGAGCATTAATAGGTCTCTGCCTCTGTCTGAAGGACTTCACTCCTAGATTGAGAGGGATAGTATGAGTTATGACTGATGTATCATAAGTTTTCAAGTCCTCATAACTCCAGGGTATCACATCTGGATATCTACGTAGTGCCTCTAAGATTCCTTTCCTTTCTTCTGGGGTGCACACTTTACTGAGGAAGATGTTTTTGACATCATCTTGGGATCCCACATTATACTTATCACACTATCCATTGATGGACTCTTTCTTGGCATCCTATTCCTGATTTATGATCCTATCCAGATCAAAGATTCTTTCTAATTGTACCATCCCCCTGGGAATAGTGTTGGTCTTCAAATTGATTACCCCTTCAAGGTCCATCTCTGCTTCTTGGAGCTCAGTTTCATCGATGATGTGAGAAGCAAAAAAAATTGTATTTGTGATGAAATCTAGAATATGCTTGTCATCTCCAAATGCCTGGAAATTGGTGACATTATCAGGTACTGAGGGTACTGGGGTCAGTTCTATGGTAAACTTCTTCAACCCAGAAAGAGATAGAGGCTGCACAGTACTAGTTGCCTGGGCCAAGGAATCAGCTATCTAGTTTTTATTTTGTGGAATTAGCTAAATGTTGAAGGCGTCAAATACTTCAATAAGGTCCCATACTCTGTGTCTGTAGTTAGTCATTCTTCTGTCATGACAAGAATATTGTCTTCTAACTTGCTTGACGACTAATTCAGAATTTCCATACACTTGCAAGATCTTAACCTTCTTCTTCAAGGCCATTAACAATCCATGAACCAAAGCTTCGTATTCTTCTACGTTATTTGTACAATGAAACTGAAGTCTATGAGCAGCAAAATACATCTTACCTTTTGGGCTGATTAGCTCAAATCCTACCCCAGCTCCTTGTTTTGATTTGAACCCATCGAATCTCAAAGTCCAGCAAACAGCAACTGCAGAATCCCTTGCTTTTTTACTTGCATTGTTACCACTGGATAGCTCTTCAAAAGGAATCATTCCTTTTCCTTTGTGGTCTTCTTGGACATTGATTGGGACCACAGGAGTGGGATTAGTATACTTTTGTATTTATTTTACTGCAACTTGGCATAAGCAATAGTCCAATTCTGAATGTGAAGCATTATGTATTCTGAACCAATTGGGTAAAAGTAACTCTTCAAAGTTCATTCTTTTTCCTAATTGAATCTGACCTTCAATACATTTTTGAATGAACTCCTGAAAACTGCTTAGCAAAGTCAACTGATTATCTTCTGGATCATTATTACTTTCAGCCGGTTCACCATTGTCCTTAACTGGCTCCACTAGGGCTTCAACACCACTAGACTTTGTCGTGAGGCCGTGAGACATTGTATGCAACATGAGGACCTCCTCTGAATCTAGTTCTTCAAGGGGAGCGGAAAGCATGTAACTACCCATACTTACTTCTGACACCAGAATTTCAGCAGAGGTTTTCTGATACTTTGTAATCATATACTTCATTTTGGGTTCTCATTCAATTCTAATATGATTTGGCACTCCTTTCCAAGGAAGCCACATATGGGAGTGATCAGTTGAAACATATCCATTCAAAGCCCTGGTAAAGTCTCTTCCTAGGATTAGGCCATAAGCATCAGGAATGTCAGCCACCTGTATATTGATAAGCTACTGAATTCTAGGATCAGAAGCAATCTGCATGTGAATCATATTCAACTCTCCTACAACATTGACTTCAGTCCTATCCAACTGTGTGAATTTCTTTTGAGAATCAATAGGGGTAATACCCATAGCTTTATAGACACCAAGGGGCATAACATTGGTTGAAGCACCTGAATCAAGCAAACAATTATATAAATTCTTGCCAAATACGCGGATAGAAATCAAGAATGGGGGTGTGTTTGTTTTCCCCTGAAACAGAGTTAAGGGGGTGTCTACTTGAACAACTTGAGATTTTTCCCTTTCCTTCCTAGTGTCTCCAGGGGGCATATGGACTTGATCATGAGACTGATCTTGTCCTCCTACCAACTAAGGACTAGGTACTTTGTTGACACTCTTGCTAACTGATTTGTCTTGCGACATGAAATTTGCATCATAAGAACCTAAGACTGCATTCCTAATGGATGGAACTCTTAATAGCTCAAATGCAGATAGATTTACCTTCAATTTTTGGAGTTCTTCAGCAACATACATGGCCAATTGTTCTTCATTTAAATCAGTGGGGGTCTCCCTCGGGTACTCCACCATCTTTTCTTTACCTGCATCAGCATTTCTTCCCTTTGGTACATCAACATGTCCTCCTTGAGATAAATATTGCCTGAAAACCAGGGACAATGAGGTATTGTTACTAGCATTAGGGTCTGGAGGTGTGTTGAAATTATTCAGTGGGATAGAAGTAGTAAAGGGACCTCCAGCCTTTGGGCACATATGTGGCAACTCCCTCAAGTCATACTTCTTGACAGGCCTCTGGAAGGTTTGTACTTTTTCAATGTAAGCTTCTTCTTCATCCCTGGGACCATTATCATTCACTGGATTCTCATCAAATAATTGTGTCATTTCATCTCCATTGCACACCTGGTCTGCCTCATCCTCCAACTGGTCAAATTCCTTTTCAGGTATATTCTCCTCACTTTGCGAAAAAGGAGCATGGTTTAATACCAACACTAGTGAATCATAAGGAATAGAAGGTACTATTTCCTGATAGTTTGTATTGTTCTCCACTTCATACTGGAAAATCAAGGCTGTTGTTTGGAACTCTTGACAGTCCAACTCAGAATGCTAACTAGTCTTGTGGAGCCTACACCACCCTAATAAAGCAGCCTCAGCTAGATATACACCGCTAGGAGGCTTCTCTTGATTAACCGGCTGACCGGCAGATTGATTAACAGGTTGACTGATTGGTTGATCCAATGGGGTGGGAACTCCTCCATTGTTGGGACCTATGTTCCAAGTCCTATTATGTCCTGATTGCTGCCTTCTTTCGAATCCTTGTCCACCACTTGGTCCTCTGTCAAAGTTCTGACCTAATGATTATCCTTTATCATAATTCTACCTTCTTTCATTATTATATCCCCTGTCATTATTGTAACCTCTGTCTTGGTTATATCCTCTGTCATTGTTGTATCCTCTATCATTGTTATACCCTCTGTCCTGACGTTTCCCTCTATCAAAGTGTTGTCCCTGTGGATTCTCTCTATTATGATTGGACTTCATATTCCTCTGAGTAGCTTGCAACTGACTATTCTGATTCCTCAAGTAGGTCACCTCCATATTCAACTTTTTTATTTGTTCTGATAATTCATCTAGTCTTTCCTTGTCAGGATTACTGTATGAAGGTTGATTCACATTATTCTAGGAATACCCAACTGCAGCATTGGGATTTAGTGACTGGTTCAGGACTTTAGAATTTTGCAGGTATGAAGGATAACTAGACTGAGGCTGGATATGTAGAGGTTGATTCACCTTTTGCTGAGGATAACTAATTGTGGATGAAACTTGTCCACCAGGAGGTCCTGGGTAAGGGACCAGAGGCAACTGAGGTACCTGGTTCATGATCAGAGTATGGTTCAAAAAAGCTTGATTGAGAGCTGGAACTTGTCCAGGGTGAGCAACAGGTCCTAATGAGGGTAAAGGCCTAGACAGATGTTGCCTTAGATTTGTGCTAACTTTTATAGCCTTTGCATATGCATCTAGTAAACTCTCAAGGGGGTTATTACCCCATTTCATAAAAGTAGCTGTCAAACTATCAAGTCCTTCGTAATAGACTTCTAGGGCAGTGGGTTCATCAACAGCATAAGGGGTCTGTAATCTGGTATAGGCACGATGAAACCTATTGTTGAAAGACCCTATGGGCTCATTGACCTCTTTCTTCACATTAGTGAACTGACGGTAAAGCTCATTAGAACTGGTGGGGATTCAAAATTTATGTAAGAAGGTAGCTTCTAACTCAGTCCAATGTTGGATAGCAGGTAAATGGTTATACCAATAGAATGTGTCTTCCCCTAGTGAATAAGGAAATAACCTACATGCCACATCCTCATGGTTTATCCCTCTATCTTTAAGGCTAGTCTGGAAGATTCTAATGTATTCCTCGGCGGTTCTATTAGGATCATTGACATGGAATTTTGAATAGAAGTGTTCAGGATTCTTTAGCATGACGTTGTAAATAGCGAAACTTAATGGAGATGGGTTGGTTGCCAGGAAAGCCATTGGTGGAGGTGGGGGTGGTAATGGCTGATTTATGACTAGCTAAGGTTGTGGACTAGGAATTCCCATAGACTCAGATGAACCTAATGAAGATGAGGATGATGGAGATGTGGGAGGTGGATGGGAAGATGATGATGATGATTCCCTTCTTTTGTTGGTCCTGGGTGAAGCCACAATAGTGGTTTACAATTGAAGTGAGGAAGGAAAACTCACAAAAAATGAATGCATGGAAAAAAAATTGATTTTAGGGGTTCGTACGAACCTATTGGTTCGACCGAACCCATTAAGGGTTCGCTAGAACCTGGGTTCGACCGAACCCATTAAGGGTTCGCTAAAACCTGGGTTCGGGTAATGCTTTCCTGCCAAAAATGCCAACAAAACCCCTTATAAAATGGGGGTTTGAATGAACCCTGGTTCGAGTGAACCCCTAGGGGCTCGCTCGAACCCCCCTTATTCCTCATCCCCCCCGAGACACAAAAAAACCCTAAATTTTGCCACTTCGGAGCTCAGGTTGGGTATGAAAATGAATGAATCTTCACAAACCCAACTGGAATCAGGTAGTCCTCAGAATGATCTATCCAATGAATATAATTTTAATATGTTTTGGCTTTATTATGTATTTGTTTTTTTAGTTTTATTAAAAATAGGTTTTTCATTGAAAATGAAGGTCTTTGTTCTGCACATGTGGAAAAATAGCAAATTATCAAAAAAAAAATTGAAAAATATGAGTGCACCAGATATTGAAGTCCTTGGTCCAACAAAAAAAAAGTTGATATACACAAAAAGTTATGCGTTATACAGGCGCTATGTCTGAATTGTAATTGGTTTGACTTAAAACTTGATTAAAGAAAAAATATTCAATAAAAAACTGTCTAACCAAGTGGAAGCAATAGATATCGAGTTATGAATCTAAATTCAAAAGAATTATAATTTTATCCTTCATGGAAAAAAGTTATGCATTATAATCACTTTTTAAAAATGCTATTTTTGAAAAAAATCAGTTTTCGTGGGAGATGGAAAAAGAAGTGCAATTTGATTCCAAAAATTTTGAATTTTTTTTTTAGAATCTACAGAGAAAATTTGATGAGACTCTAGTTTGCATCATCTTCAAATTCTTCACGATTTAGCCGCTATAGGTGCCCAAATATGAATATTTAGTTAAAAATAATAATTTCAATGTCCAGTTTGGACAAAAATTGTAAACCACTATTGTGGGATCACCTTCCTTCTTGACCTAGTAGGGTCTGGTAATTCCTGAAATTCTTCCTCTCCTAGAGTAGATCTTGTTCTTCTTCTAAATCTCTCAGGAGAGATGGTGTTAAAAAATTGATCCAGCTTGCTTATTCGGGCCCTCCTTCTAGCGCCAGTTCCTATTGATCATGTTTTCTGCACAATAACAGCTAGACATAATATGATATCCTATCTCTCTTGAAAGGTAAATCTCTATCGGCAAGCCTCAAGAGATAACCCCAAGGTCTCTAATGTCAGGTCTTGATAGTGCATAAACAACTCGGTAACGAAATGTGAAAATGTTGGTAATCACAATGGGACCTTACTACAAGCAAAATACTGAATCGATTCTATCAGATTTAACAAACTGGTGATACTTCAATCCTAGATTTAACCCAATAATCAAATAAATAGAAAAAGGATAAGGGTTTTAAAGAGATTTCTAAATCTAATACTACTCCTAAGATCAACAATGAAAGTAACCAACACTTGAAATGGACCAATCCCTCAAAACTGGTCTCTGCTTGACCCAAATAAACCTGCAATCTCACAGAAAATAGTGCAATCTTATGAGGTATTAAGATTTTCAAATCATGAACATTCATTCAACAACCCTATTGTAGTTGAAATGAAAAAATCCTCACAATCGAACTAGGCACACGAAATATGAAGTCTAGGCTAGCTTTGCAAAGCAACTAACAGTCAGTTGGTTGCGAAAAGTATGGACTGAAGGATTGGTACAACATTCAAGTATTAAATCACCAACATTATTAAATCAAATCTAATCTAAATGTTAACCTCCTCAAAGCAATTTTAAAGATGGAATAACAAGAACCATGCAAGACAAAAGAACACAAGTATGGCACCAAATCACAATGTCATTACTTCTATTTGAATTATCCACTGTAGCAACAATTATGGTTTTCTGTTACAATATTTGCTTGAGTGCAACTACTTGCTAACTTGCTCTACTTCTAACTATCTCTGCTCTATATCAATTTCTATGTTTTAATTACAAATTCCAACTATCTAACCCTTTACAAATGAGGCGACATGCCCAATATACAGAATTCCTCAAAAATCCATCGGCCAGGCAAGGGTTTCACAGCAATAACTTGGCACAACAACTTGGCCAAGAGAGTCTTCAAAATGGGTCAAATAGGCATTAAATGCACATCTCGTCCAAGTCAGCTTGAGATCTGCAGTGCAGTTCAAACCAATGCGCAGGAAGATAATAGGGAAGCACAAATCGCGCCACAACCCATCATTAGCTCCCTTCCCTATTATTCGTATTCAAACCCAACACTTCACAGACTTTCAAGAACGTCCCATCTAGGCTAGCTACTGGTGGCAAGGGAAAAATCCCTGAGTCATCTTTCGATAGACACAATCTTGTCCCTTGACTGTTTGACCGACTTATCCCAATCTACCTTATACGCCAAATACTTATCAATAACTACAAGGTAGGTGGCTGCATCATCCAGCTGGTGCTCGAACATAGAGTCATCATTACTTGGTGCATAAACATCATGCCACCACCTCCTCAACTGCTCCAGACTCAAATACTTGGACATGATCTTCCTCCATCCCGTCACTATCTCGAAAAAAGCAATGTAGCCATTATAGATACCAGCTAGGGCATCATCAATCTGCTTTCTCTGCTTATAAATATTTTTCAATACTTTCTACCTAATTTGCAAGGCCTCAAACCATTCCCATGGTTCGGTAGCTCTAGAAGAAGGAAGGATCTCATCACTCAAAAATCTCTCCCGGGTGTATTCCATTATAGTTCTGGTTTTCTGTAGAAGAAGATCTGTATCTTTCTTGTCTTGTGCTAACACCGAATTCAACCGCTCAGTTGTCATGACAACATCCTTTTCAGTTGACAGGATTTCCTTAATGGCCTCATCACCCTTTATTTGCATCCCCTGCAACCAATTCATCGTGGCGACAATGGATGCTTTCATATTTTCTAGCTCGGTGATGGTCTCCTAAGGTAGAGGATTTGTTGCAGAGGAAGAAGGATTAATGGACTGTAGTGGCTTTATTAATTCCTCCAAGCACTTCCTGGGATTTTCATTTTCTCTCTTCTTAGGCATAGGAGCATCAACTCCAGGATTTTGTTCTTCAGTCCCTTTCTGCTTAGAATTCTTAGTCCTTGTCCTCTTCTTAGCCTTTGGCTTCCTCTGTTTTTCTACTTCCTAGATCCCTATTTCTTGTACACCTTTAACCTTGATCTTGAGTGGGGAATCCAACTTACCCTTGCCCCTAGGATCCAGCTTGGTGGATTCTTCAGAGGTGGAATGGGGATCCAAATCACCCATCAGTGCATAGGTACATTGTACACCATTATTCTCCAACTCACATAGCTTATGTTTTAGCCACATCCTAGTGAATTTGAGAACTGGATCCACTCGTTGCCTTAATTCTGTATTTTCCTCTTCTGACCAATCCACATCACCAATTGGTTTGTCTTTTATGGCCTCATAAGCATGATCTTGGATCAAGTTTCCATCATCCTCCAACTGATCAGGCACTGCCCTTACGTTATACAATCGGACTGCATCCACTAGAAGCCGAGATAATTTCTTCTTCCTAACCTCAAATTCATCACTGCAGTTGGCCCAGTAGTCCTCCAAATTAACCTTATGGCTATATTCCTTGTTGGCCTTCTTTTGAGCTTCTCCTGTAATGTCAAATCTAGATCTCTTGGAATGGAAAGATAGGCCAAGGGTACTCATTTCTTCTTTAGAAGTCTGGGCAGAGATAATGGAAGGGCATGCTTCTTCGGTGCCAATCCTTAGTGGGAAATCTCCACCAAAACTAGTCTTGTACTTGTCTTTCTTGACAATGCAATCAAAATCACAAATCTGTCTAGTTACTTCCAACAATATGATGTGGTTAGTGGGATACCTTGGAAGTCTGTATGGGGCCCTTTGGCAGCCATCAATCTGAATGTAGGAGAAGGTTGGGAATTGAATAAACCAAGCTCCATACTTCCTGATGAGCTCCTTGGCTTGGTCTGAAATTATGACATGCTCTGCTTCATGAAGCATCCTAGTGATATACGTGGTGAATGCATCATTTTCCCTTCTATAGTTTGAACCTTCCCAATGCAACTGAGAGAAAACTTCGTAAATAACATCCTATCCAAAAATTCCCTTTGTATCCAATCCCCTGTAGGGATGGAATCTAGCCAGTGCATAGACCAAATATGAGGTCATTATGAAGGTCCTTGTCTGCAACACATTGGACAACTGCTTGTGAATGACTTGGCTAATGACCCCTGCCCAATGGTAGTTAATTTTCTCTTGTTCCATCCTTATAATCGCATGGCACATCCAATTCTCAAATGTACCAACACTTTTTAGTCCAACCACCCTACTAAGAAACATGATGGCATCATAGTACTCCTTCTTGAATTTTTCTCAGAACAACTGCTTTGGCAATTTGGAGTAGTGAGACTTGGGCTTCTCCAGCTAGGAATTGACTAGCTGTTGTGACTTCATAGTCTAGTCATTGTAGAACTCTTGAGCTACCTCAATGGTGAATCCCACCACATGAGATCTATCTAGCATGTCGAAGGTTTGGGCAGTGGAGACTGGGTTGAGATTGGCAACAACTCTCCCTTGAGGCCCAATAATCCTCTGTGTATCCTGATCATAGTGTCTGGCGTACTCAAGGACCAGCTCATAACATTGTACTATAGAAGGGAAACTAGCAACTTGTGACAATCCTGATTCCATCATCCTTCTAGTCACCAAAGGAGGATTCTCAACCGCCATTCTTTCTTTAAATTCTTGATAATCCCATATGCCAACATTTGTATCAGTGACTTCTGACCAGACAGAAGTGATCTTAGTCTCAGGTACCTTGCTCTTAATGTCTAGCTTAACCCTCTCTGCATCAGACAATGAAGACGCAGTTGCTACCTTGCTTGATTCAACCTGTACTCAACATGAAAATCGTAGTAAAAAAATAGGAAAGAGCCATGTTTATTCATCAAAACACCATTAGAATGCATCTCATATAGTCAAGGTGTTATTAAAATTCATATAAAATGACCACAACAAATTTTGGGTTTCAAGACCATTTGCAGAATTTGAGCCAGAGAGGAATTTCAAGAAATTCCAGACCAATCGGATTCCAACAGAAAAACCAAGAAACACCTACTTAACCATCAAACCTAATCATTTTTTATCAATAAATCACATGAGAGATCCAAATATGACATGAAGTAATCATCAAATCCATCAAAAATTATAAACGAATCCAATTATTTCATGTTCCTTTATATTTCACCAAATTTTGGGGAAATCCGTGAGGGACGGATTTTCTCGAAGAACGGGCCAAAGAGAATTTTTGAGAAATATGGGAGACGGAAGATTTCAGAGAAATCCGGACCTGACGGACAGCTACAGTTAAGGAAAAGTTTCAAACCAATGGGGATTCTCAGAATGAAGGTTTCAGCAAGAGTTGTGAGCTCGCCGAGAAGACTTGGCGAAGTTGAGATGTCCTGCCGACCGGCGATACACACATCGATATGACCAACAGGTGGTCGGGGTAAGGTCTTGGCGACTGCTTTTTGTCTCACCAACTGATGGGGTCCAAGCAAACACTTCGGCTAGACTAAAGTTTTTGATATGAGGTCCTGGTGAAGCTGAGATGTCCTTCTGACTAGGGCTTGGTTTGAATTTGGCTAGAGGTCTCAGCAAAAAGATCTGGGCTCGCTAAGAAAAGAAGGCCTTGCTACAACATCTTGGCGACCGTTAGGAGTCTCGCCAAAAGAAAAGGTCTCAGCAAGAGCAGGCTATGTTTGGCGGAAGGTCTCGCTGATGGCAAAGGTCTCAATGACAGGACAGAAAATCGGCAAGATGAAAGGAGCCCGCTATGAGCTCTTGGTGACTAGGATTTGTCTTGCCGAAAGTGAGTATGAACAAACATGTCGATGAGACATCTCCTCATGGGGTGAGGTCTCGGCGAAAGCAAAGGTCTCGTCGACTGACATGCATAAAAGACTTCATCGGTGAACCACAGGGTGATCAATATGACATCTCAACGATCTCGAATGGTCACAGCGAATAAAATTCAGAGGGGATGGATTATCTTGGACTGTAATGCTAAGCCACGACTTAACCCAGACACCGAATCAATCATGAATTTCAACATTTTAACTCAGGACAAGTCAGGGATGAAACTTTCATAAATTTTCATTGTGTTTCAGGCCCATTTTAAGATGAAATCACCTGATATGGCACTGCCCTAGGTCTAAAAACCCTACTCATCCGCCATTAGCACACATACACGTTCAAAATTTAGTTGTTTCAACTGTTAAGTCGTCACTAGGGTTTACTAATTACTCTCAGGCAAGATTCATCGAAATGCGAACAGACAAATGAGCTCAAAACTCGCGTGGGAGATGACAAATGATGCAATACCGAACAACCCTAGCACGAAATAAACAAATACACAGGAATTCAAATCCCACAAGCTCTCACAATACCAACGTGCCATTCATAATTCAATTCAAAGTAGAGAAATCAGACACATACCATTATAAAGTGGAAATCGATATGAGAATTAGCAAATGTGAGGCCCAATGGTGTCCACAACAAACACAAGTGATAATGCACAAGAAATCACCACCAAATCAATCAATTCAAACCCAAATGTCCCAAATCCCAACCAAATACTCGCAAGAAAGCACTTTTGAGCTCAACAAGGGAAAATAAGAAACAGGATGGCATAAAAGACCTCAGAATCAAGTTAAATACATCTCTCAAAACATGCACGAAGCCATTAATGTAGTCGACAAGATAGCCAGAGGAGGAATTCGGGAAATTCTGATGACAGGGAAGAATCCAGGAAAATCCAGCCCACACGAAAATCCGTAAAGATCGAAAATCCCCGAACAAGGGTCCAGCCGAAGTCTAAGCAAGATTTGGGAAAATCCAACCAGGGCGAAAAATCTCGAATTTGAGCAAAAGCCCGAAATTCATCTAGAACTTAAGATTTTCAATGAATAACCTAGGGGAAACACTTAGGTAATCAAAAAATACATTTTAAGCACATGCCTAGGTAAGACAAAACCTCAAAAAGAAAGGGCCAAGAAACCAAAACCAAAAAGAAAGAGGGTCCCTGCCTCCAACGGGGCGTGTGTGCGAAAACTGCACAACATAGTCTTGCAAGGATAGCATGTGTGGGTAATCTCAGGTTTTGAAACAGCTACCAGTATTCTTGAAAGCATATGGATATAATGCCAACTTTGTACCAGATGCGACATCCGTACAAGTTAAAACTTTTCTAAAAGCAGCCTGAAAAAACTTAACTTTGGCTCTCTATGAAAGCAAAAAGTGTTAAGAGTGACTTTAGGTCTCACAAAACTAGCAATCAAAGTAAGCAAAGTACTTTCCATTCGAATTCAGAGATTACAACAAGGCATGTTGTCCTTACAAGAACTGCAAAGAATTTCATAATAGATATGCCCTATACAAATTTCCCAATTCAAATGTGTGAATGATGTACTTAAGTGCCACGATACCCTACTTAACACATGTGTTTACCTTAGCCGATAAGAATCAAGAACTGCAAAGAATTTCATAAAAGATATTCCTTGTACAAATTTCCCAATTCAAATGTGCAGATAATGTACTTAGATGTTGCGATTCCCTGTTTAGCACATGTATTTACCTTAGGCAATACGAATCTTGCAGTCTTCATAATGAAACATTAGAATCACATGATAAAATAAAAAGCATGATGTTGTTATATGATGTTCCATATGACGATGTAACCATACGTTGTCAAATACAAGAATAAGGAATCTTAATAGACCAACAGATTGTCCAGTCAAAGAAGTTTTGAAATTTTCTCTACATGACCTTAGCATCTTGATTAATTAAGTCTAGCAATTGAGGAAATGCATTTAAATCATTAGGTCATGAATTTCCCTTATCTTTGTTTTATCACTTCCCGGCCCAGGTAGGAAGTCTACTACCATATTCCCTTCTCTGTAAGTATGTGAAATAATTGAAGACTCAAGCTTATCTAGAAGTGACCAAGATTTATTTAGCACATAGTTCAAGTTCTAGTTTTGAACTTTCCTTATCTACTTTAGAGGAATGTACAAACTAAAAAAAAAAAAAAATTATTTAATTTTGGACAAATAATTAGCTAATTAAATAATTAATAATTATTTAGTTATGTGAGATAGGGAGAATGTGTGATTTAATTAAACAATTAGAAGTTATTTAATTACGGAATTGAAAGAATAATGTAAGTTTTAAATAAATAATTAAAAATTATTTAATTAATGGAGGGAAAGTGTTAGATTAATCAAATAATTATAAATTATTCAATTAATAGTGATGAAGTGGTGAATAGTGATGATGACAAGAAATTATCAATTTAGAAGAACACATTAGACATTTTTAGGTGTCTATATGTTGCCCCTCTATTAGACAATGTGCTTTGTTGCATTGTTTCAAAGACATGTTGGTGATAGGTAAAAATTTAGGTGATAATGTGTCCCACTGTGCCCCTGTGGATGAAGGGATGGTGGTTGGATGGTAGGTTTCCCCCTCAAGAGATTGACCAAAAAATATAAATTTTGGATTGAGCTCATGATAGGCAAATGAGATAGGTTTAGTGAAGATGGGGATAAAAAATAGGGCCAGGTTGGCTAAGGGTCTTGTGGAAGTGAGGGTGGGTAGGATGGGGGAAATATAGGGTTTGGTTGCCTATATATAGGCCTTGGGAGGTCATTTTCAATTCATTTGCACATTCCTAGTTTGAGAGATTCTGATAACACCAGAGGCCAACCAGAGCACCCTAGGAAGTATGCATCTAACCCTTAGGTCCTTATGCATCAATTGAAGTGTATTTATTACTAGCTAAAGGTAGGAAATCAAATGTGTCAAAGCACAAAATGGTACATTTGAAACATGATATGTCACATTTGATATGTAAAGTTGCACAATTGATATTGGATTGACACACTTAATACTAGTGGTTTGAATTTGCAAAAGTGTGTTGCATCTGATAAGGTGTGGTTCACAATTAAAATAATGCATATGATGCTAGAATTGTGCATCTGAAAGAAAGATCATGCTTTATTTCTAAACTAACGCATTTGATAAAACAAGGTTGCATATGATAATATTTTGGCACATTTGATTACAAATCAGCTAGACTTAGGTTTTTTCTTGGGCTTTTATAGATTGATATTGTGTGTGCTATGTTTGTAGGATATATTAGAGTTGATTATGTCAAGTGAGTGATAGTGTAGCAGTGAATTGAGAGTCTGGGAGAGCTTGATCAAGCTTTTTTAGGAGCTATTGGTTTGTGGCATATTACATACATGCTAGAGATAAGGATGCACAAGGTGATAATGAAAGCCCTCATGGAGAGATGGCATAACAAGATTTCTGCAATTGATTTACCAACTAGAGAGTCTATAATCACCTTAAAGGATGTGTGGAGGATCTTGAGGATCCCCATTCATGGTGTCCAAGTGATCTATGTCATCAAAACTAGAGAGGAGGCACTAGAAAAAGTCTTCTTAGATGATGATCTTAGAATTGAGGATGGTCATATAGATTTGAGGAGAGTGATGGGGAGATTTTATGATCTCCCACAAGTTCTATCTAGTTTTATTAGTGGTGTACTCATTCTTGATCAATGATCTTGGGTATTTTCTATTGGTTGGGGATGCATCTTGAAGAGGGTGCTTTTATATGGTGTTGTCTTTTCATGGGGGTTATGTGTTATATCCCATTTATATCATGATATACACTAAACTTGGTATACAAAAATGGTTTTATTTTACCTGGCAAAGTGACATTGCTCCATGTTTGGGTATGGGAGTACATCATAATGACTTGTCCTCTAAGTTATGAACAATGACGCAAAGGATTTCCTTATGTTTATGTATATGAGATTGCTTTGACATATCATTGTTCAAGTGATTTGATTCTCGAAGGATATGTCACAATAACATGGACTAGTTTATTTAGAGGTTGTGGGTCCTAGTGATGCTTGGGATGATAATGTGAGGCACTTGTTTTAAGGTAGATAGCTAAGATGAATTATTGGCTAAAATCCACATATCATTAAGATAAACTTTCCTAAGTGTGTCAAGCATCAATTCAAGGAGATACATGTTACATGCCAATTGACGTGTCCATGTTTTCTTGCATACGAGAGATTGGTGATTTTGGGGATATGATAGTCCCAAAGATAGTGATTGGGGAGTTTGAGTCATTTGTTTCCATTCCATGGGCATGGAAATCAGAAGTGAGGGATGTAGATACATCCCTAGAATATGATCTTTGGTGGGTAGCCTTCCAACACTCTATGTTAACACACCTAGATGGTGGAGTAGTGAGGAGAGGGAGGGGCAAGAAAGAGCTAGCTAGGGCTCATAGACTAAGGAAATGAGTGGAGATAGGTGATTCAAGTTGGGTGGTGATGAAGATAGGGTTGGATGTGGTGGTGATAGGGTCAGTAGAAAGGTACTTGCATAGGAAGAGGGTAGTGGTGGTGGAGATGGGGGTGGTGATGACAAATGGGGTGGAGAGTATGTGATGGTGGAGGACAAGGGAGGATATGAGGGGGAGATAGGAGGACACAGAAAAAATTATGGGAGGGGGGAGATATAGAGAGAGGAGGAGAGGATGAGGATATGAGGGTGCGACTAGGATTCATCCTATCAAAGTGAGAAAAGGCTTATTGAGAGAGAGAGGGATAGCCTCTTAGTCAAACTTTCCTAGAGGACATTAGAGAGAGATATAATTTCCACATAGTTGATATAGATGACTACTAAGAGAGACATCGAGATTTCTCGACCACAATACGTTGAGAAACAACTGTCACAAGTGATAGTTGATAGCGATGTGGAGAGGGAGATGAAAACAGATGGAGGCTATAGGTGGAGGTTCAAGTGGGGGATGATTTACCATTATGCAAGTCATGAGAGAGGTGAGGAGACTCACCTAGGAGGGTACATACTTTCAAACACTCTACAAGGTTGTGGTACCTTGAAATAAAAGGGAACCTATATTTTCAGCGAGGAGTCAATTTGATGCCTCGTGATCAGTGAAATCAGATGGAAGATTGGTGATGGGGGGTTTAGTAGGACTACCACCATTAGTTCCACCACATCCATCAATTTATCTATTGTATCCAAAGATGCAAGGTCCTCAACTAGGGGAACAACAGGTTGTTTAGTAGATTGTTCCTCCTCGTCCACCCTCTCCTTGTCATCAAAGGGTGGAGGGAGTTCTTTGTAGATGGGATTTTAATTTTGATGTTCATGATGTATATGTAAAAAGAATTTGATATTCCTACAAGCACATGTATATGCATATTCATGGCTCCTAGTATCCCTTGTAAAAACATTTGTATCTATTGATGATATGTCATGACACTTTCATGGATGTACATATGATATGAGATGTTGTTATGCATATGATGTCTAGATGAAATATTTTCTATATGCATGTGATGGATATCTATGTGATTTGATGTATGTATCTAATGAATTTCTATTTGATTTTTTTATGTGATGGATTTATGTATGCAATGGTGATCTTATTTGATACTATGACATACGATAGATGGATTATGATGATGTTGGACTAGATGATGATGTGATGTAATGCTATGATTCTTTTTATATATATTTATGATTCTATGATGACCTATATGATGACTATACCATGATGCTATGGATATGAATGTAGGATATGTATGATGATATGATGATACTAATCTTTTTTGTATGTAAGGATGTTATGGATTTGTTTTTTCTCATGATATTGGATAGAATAGTTAGTATGATGAGTGGGATGGAAGAAATGATTGTGGATAATGATGGATAGATGGATGGATGAATCATGTTGATTAAATATCAATGAAAACTATAGTTAATAGAATGATTTGGAATTTTTGATTAGAAATAGGATGGGTAAAACTATGATTTTTATTTTTTCTTTTCATTATGCTAAAAATGTACAGAACTGTGTGAGGGGGAAAACCATTAGATGCAAACAAGATTAAATGCGATTGAAATTAGGATCTAACCTAAGATCAAAAAACATAAATCTAAGATCTAATCCTACACATAAAAAATGAAACTAAGATATTGAAAACACATTAGGAAATCTATGATTACCAAATTGAATGTAAACAAAAGCAGAGTGTTACCATCCCGTATCAAAGTGTATTGACTTAATGTTGGATTGTACTTATCACCGTGAAGCCTCCATAGATCGTGTGCAAATATTTGATGAATGATGCATGTTGGTTGATCAAAGAAAGGTTGAAGCTCTATCAATGGTGATCTCAATAGTACTTCATTGCACAAGGTATGTTGATTCTTCAATCCTTTTTTTTTAGGAAAGAGGTTTGTTATATAGAAAACGAGATTTGAAATGGATGATCAAGATTCAACAATGTTGAATCAAGATCAACAGTTGAAAGGTGTTGAGAGGATTTAGACATGAGAATATTGTGAAAAGTAGATTGCACAATTTGTGTGATTGAGGAATAGATTGGCTAGTCAGGAATTAGATTGATTAATCAGGAACTAGATTGATCAGTTAGGATTTAGATGGATTAGTTAGTAAATAGATTGATTAGTTAGAAAATAGATTGATTAGTCAACAAATTAGATTGATTAGTTAGCAAATTAGATTGCTCAGTTAGCAATCGTAATTTGCTCAATCAAAAAGTGGGTGAGGAATATGAATTAATTGATTTAATTAATTAATTCCTTTTTGGAGTTGAACGTGCAAATAAAGTTTGACTTTTGCAAATAAAGTTGCATTAGTTTGATTTGATTTTTGATAAATGATTTGAAAAGTTTGATTTAATTATTCAAATTTTGGAGGGAAAGTGTCATAATTAAATTATTATGATTTAATAATTTAATCAACTTAGGGGAATAAGGTGTTTTAGCGACGTAATTAAATAATTGGCATTATTTAATCAATCAAAACGAAATAAAGTGGGATTAGGACTTCATTAAATAAAATGTATTTATTTAATTGGTCAAAATGAAGAAACGTGAATTAATCAAATAATATCGTTGTATTTGAAATTAATAGTAGAAATGGGGTTTTGGATGTTGTTTGAAGTTGTGCAATGTTTATGAGATGTTGTGGGATGATTTTGAGATGTTTCATGATTATTCTGAGATGTTCCAAGATGATGCAGGATGATTCTGAGATGTTGCAAGATTTTTTGATATGATTCTAAGATGTTTCAAGATGTTTCGAGATGATTCCAAGATGTTGTGAGATGATTTTGAGATGTTTCGAGACATTTCAGGATGATTCTGAGATGTTCTGAGTTGATTTCGAGATATTCTAAGATGTTTCGAGATGATTCTAAGATGTTGCAATACGTTGCAAGATGTTGTTCGATGTTGTTTAGGGTGTGTGATAGGTGTTAGTTCAATTTGACATGTCTACATTTTGCCACTCTTTGATACAAAGTACTAGTTCCTTTGTTTCAAAGATTCTATTTTTTAAGATCAAGTTATTTTTGAAAAAAATTATGCCTCACCATGCCCCGGTGTTTAGTGGAATGATGGTAGAACTCTGTACTACCCCCTTGAGAGGTTGGCTGAAAATTTTGTGTTTGAGGTCAGGCTCACGACCTTGTTCTATTTTAGTTTCAATGTGTTTAGGATGAATAATTAGGTCCATAGGTCTTTCATTTCTCGTTTCGATGTTTCTGAGAGCTTCTAATTTGAAATTAGGAAGGTTTCCTAAGTAAAATTAGGGTTTCCTAGGTCAAATTAGGGTTTCCTAAGGTTTAATATAGGCCATTATTCTTCTAATTAGCTCACTTGTGCTTTTATCCTTTTGTTGATTCTTGTCTCTAGATTTCCCATTTTGTTAGTTGTCGAGGAGGAATGTTGAGAATTCAAGGAGCCCCACATCATTTAGACCTTGTTCGGGATTTTAGATGACCTTCAAGAGATGGTGGCTTGGTATGTACCTTATCACTTTGTGTTTTTATTTTATTATGTTCTCGTATTGCATGTATAAATTTTCTTGAGTCAATAGTAAAGTTCTGGTGATTTTTGAGCATTTGTGCATTGTTTTTCTTGCATTTTCTAGGTGAGAACCCAACACTTGACTTTAAAACCCTCTCACTTGCCATAGAACCTCACACTTGACTAAAAACCTCGCTTATGCTTCATGCACTTTCCCTAAAACCTCGCTTCTACTTTAAAACCTTGCATTTGATTGCTATCTGATTGTTTATTTGCCCTTTCTTAAGAACCTTACACTTGCTATAAAATCTTGTATCTAAAAACCCCACTCTTTCTCAAAAGCCTCACACTTGACCTAAAACCTCGCCTTTGTTTCATGCACTTTCCCTAAAAGCTTTCCTTTAACTTAAACCCTTGCATTTTCTTTTAGCATTTGCTCTGAACTTGTGCACTTGACCTAAACTCTTGCATTTTCTTGTTTGTCATCCTAAATGTCATTTTTCATCATGTTTTGTGTCATTTTGTATTGTTTTACATGTTCAAAGTGAAACCCTAACATCATGGGTTAAAATGGTTGCAGGTGGGCCTCAAACCACTGCAGTCGAGGTAGAGATGTCCTCGACACCTGTTTGATCTAATTTCTTGTTTTCGTGTGTTGGAGTGAGACTTTCTTCATGCCGTTGGACTACGTTATATTTTCTACATGCCTCATATCAAGGCTCACATAGCTATGATGACCGCACTCATGGATCGGTGGCATTCTAAGATGTTCTCGTTTCATTTGCCTACATGAGAGGAAACTATTAGCCTTGAAGATGTGTGGAGGATACTCTGCCTTCTCATTCATGACGAGCTTGTTACATATCATGTTCAATGTGGTACCTCTGGCTTGTAGCATGTGCTAGGTGTTAAACACTTGGAGGTGCATCAGTTGGAGATTGATCTTTCTGGGGTTTTTGGTAGTGTAGATCCTATTTTTCTTGTCCTATGTGGTTTGATTTAAGGACTAGTTGTTCCTGATAGGAGAGGTCAGTAGTTTCCTGTGGGTTGGGGTGTATGTATTGAGAGTATGCTTGAGCATGGGATGAGGTATGCTTGGGGTATGTGTCTCCTTGCTCATCTTTACAAACATATGCACGAGGTTGTGTATCAGAGTAGGAAATCTATTTCTGTAGGTGTTTTGCTTTTGCATGTTTGGGGATGGGAGCACATTGCAGTTGCTCAACTAGACAGGATACAAGATTGTTCTCCTGATGATTCATACTCTTATCATTATGGGGATTTCATGCACTACACCTTTCCTAGGGATCTTCCTTATTGGCACCATGTTTTTGATGAGATGCCAAGTTTTGTGTGGAGACCTTATATGGGCTATGAGGCTTGGTCAGAGGACTCAAATCATCTTGTTTACTGTTGATAGACCCAATGGTTGATTGGTTGTTATTATTATATGATAGAGCATTACTTACTAGACCAAGTATGTTGTCATTTTAGAGAGAGACAAGGGTGGGTTCTTGATGCTTATGAGGATTGGTTCAATTGGACCACTAGGGAGGTCCATGTATGGGGTATCTAGGAAAATATAGCTACTATTGTTGCTGAGTTCAGAGAAATTTCCCCAGTTGGTTGGGATTAGCTGGTTGGTTTAGTAGATCCAAGTACTACTCTTTATTATGATGAGTGGTGGGCACGACACAGGCCATTGAGGTTCACTGATCCTAGGGGTGATCCCACTTTGGCCAGAGCAGGTATTACAGGTCATCACGGGGAGAAACAACACATTGAGGTTCTTATAAAGAATTTGGATAGGGCCTGACATGATGTGGCACAAGGTGGTCATAGATAGGTTATGGGTCCTCCTCCACTAGCTAGGGATGGAGATATATTGTTAGCTTAGATGATTGTTGCTAGAGATGTAGAGATAGTGTGGGGATAGGCTGCGAAGGCTCAGGTAGACAATTTGAGGGTTGAGCGAGATAGCGAGAGTGGTCGATGGCATGTTGTAGAGGCTCAGGTACAATGCGAGATGAGCGAGATTGATTTCTACAGATGTCCACTCATTATCAGACCTTATATGATGCTACTAATCCTAGGACTGCTCAGTGTCCACGGTTTGGAGAGCCTAGTGTTGTGAGTGATGGTGGTGGTGGTGGCAGGGTAAGTGATCAGTTCATGAGATAGCTAGATCCTTTTGGTGGCCCACATCCTAGTCTATAGGGTTTTGTCCTTCTTGTCAGGGTCTTACTTTTTGTACTTGATCTTCATGCTATTTATTGCTCAGCGGCATATTGTAGACATGTGTTTTGTATATATATATTCATCATCCCAGTCGAGACCTCGTATATATGTTATGATTTTGTATTACCCTATCACATTTTTTTCATTGAGGATGATGTATGTATGACATTCACTCTTTTGATGATGATATATATATGAGATATACCTTCTTTGATTCAACCTCATTTTATGCTTATGTGATGACGATATATGATGATGTATGTTTATATATGTTTTTGTATTTTTCTGATGTATGCATATGATGTGGATGGATGAATCATACTTTATTTCATATGATGTGATATATGATGTTTATGTGGTGTTGATATATGATGAATGAATTCCCCATACATCATACATGATGTTTTTATTGGTTTATTATCATCATGATGTGTATTGATGATATTGTGGATGCAGGATGGTACTAATGATATTGCTATGTAGGGTGGATGTTAATTAGAAGAAATATCGATGATGGATAGAAATATGATGTTAATTAGAAGAAATATCGATGATGGATATAAATATGATGTTGTTAGTAGTTGATGAGTTGCTTTTTCTTTGCTTTAGAGACTTCGTGGTCTGAACAATCCTATTTGATGTAGCAAACATATACAATGCACTAGGGTATTAATGACCATGGTGACTTTCTATTTATTGCATGGACTTTGACTCTACAAACAAAGAGTATTTTTTCTCATACTAGACATACAAAAACTTTTTTTAAAGTATATATTCGGGTTGTGCTAAAAAAATTTCGGACCAGTCACACGGAGAGGTATAGAACACCTAACATGCAACTTCTTCACGAATTGTTTCAACACAACTTTCATATACTCAATAAAGCAAGTATTTTCCATGGTAGTATTACAAAAATATCTTACAAAAAACAAATTGAAATGATGCTCAATTTCCCCCATTCCTTCTTCTCTAAATCCTTATGGACATCTTCGAGAGATCTTGGGAATGAGTCAATAAAATAAATCATAAAAATAAGACTACAAAAAGATAAAAAAACAAAGTTGCAGTATCACTTGCCATATATGTTTGAGGTTTCAAGACTATTATTCATTGTTGATCATGTCTCTCGTAGGAATGGATCCATTAAGGAATATCTCAAGATGTTGGTGAATTGTCAAAAATATAGGTAGTTGATACTTGGATTTGTTTCAGTCTGTTTTGTGATCAAATTTTTGCAATTGTTTGCTTGAAGGTTCTAGCTTTTTGGTGTTTTCTTTGCTTTGTTTGTTTGTTTTTTCAAAGGATGAGGATGACCATTCGTTTATTATGGGTGAAATGTTTATTGTGGATTGGATGACGAAGTAGGTCTTTTTTATTTTTCTATTTTTTTTATGATGTTGATTTTGTTGTTTTTAGGGGACTAACTTGGGGCCTCGGGGGCTCATCAAAGATATGCCTTGCCTATGTTGTACATGTAGAGGCTCGTAGTTCACTTGGTTTGAGTGTTTTTGACCTTTTCTGTTTTGTGAATGTTTTTGGATTTTGTATGTTGTAGGTGTTTTTGAATTTTGTTTTTTTTGAATAAGTTGAAAATAAAGCATGTTGGAAACCTAAAGGGACTAACCTAGGGTCTCGGGGGCTAATAAGCCTTTCCTACATTGTACACATAGAGACCACGTAGTCTGACCATTTGACTCAAAAAGCATAAATTGTTTTTGGATAAACAACATTGATAATCTGGATTGATATTCCACTTCTGTGTGTAGAGGATATGTTGTGGGAAATCTACTTGAACTAGCTAAGAAGTTCAAGAAAATGTTGATATCTTAGACTGTTTGAGTGAAGGAATAACCCAACGATGTTGTTTTGTTTTGATGCTTTCCTATGTTTTTGATCTTTTGTTTTTTTTTTATGTTTTTGATTTTGTGGTTTTATGACCATGATAGGACGTTAAAAGATCTAACCCATGACCAGCTTCAGGAATTTTCCCCTAGTTGGAGACAAAATGACTTTCCTTAATCAGTGATAAGCCATGGTTGGATACATGTTTTATCATGAAATGGATGGGTGGATGTCATGGATAGTACCAATAGATAACGATGCATGTTTTATTCAAACATAGTTCCTGTTTGCCAAGTTTTCACTATGGTACCTGTTCTAAAAGCACCACAAAGTGGTTTTCACTCAAAGAACATTTTATTTCACTTTACTATTTTTCTTGCTTTTTTATTTTTTTGTATTTTTTTAACCTTTTTTTCATTTTCATTTTGTATTTTTACCCTCTTTCCTGGGGTATTCTGATGCACTTTATGTGTAGAACTTTTTGAGGTGGTTGTTGTTCAATAGTTCAACTAAAGGTTCTCCTTCAAGAGTAGCCAACTTATAGGCCCCAAAGTTGTAGCTTGCTATGATGACGAATGGACCTAACCAATTGGGTTCAAATTTTCCTTTGTTGTCCTAATTCAATTATATTTTTTGATTCTCCTTGAGCACCAAGTCACCAATTTGAAATTTTTCATCTTTTATTTTCTTATCATAGCTTCATTTGAGTCAATTCTAATAAACCTATAGATGGTTTAACGCGCTCAAATTCCTTTCATCTAGGAGCTCTAATTCATTTCCATGGATACCCTATATTCTTCATTACTGTCCATGCATTTTAGTGATACTTGCAATTAGGGGATTTCAACCTTGATAGGAAAGATAGCCTCTGATCTAAAGACCAAGGAAAATGGTGTGGCACTGGTAGGTTTGCAAATGCTAGTTCGATAGGCCCATAAGTCTGGGTTTAGCTGCAAATGCTAATCACAACCAACATCATTGACCATGTTTTTTAGTATTTTTAGGATTGTTCTATTAGATGCCTCAACTTTACCATTTCCTTGGGGGTAATAGGGTGTAGAAAATCTATGTTGGATAGAAAATTGGGAACAAAGCTCTTAGACATCCTAATTTTTGAATGGGGTTCCATTGTCTGTTATTATCATTTGGGGAATTCCACACCTACAGATGAGATAATTCAAAATGAATTTTGATATCTATTTGCTAGTGATATAGGTGAAGGGAATTTCCTCTATCCATTTAGTGAAGTACTTTGTTGCTGTGATAATGAATTTGTGCATGTTGGATGAAGCAGGTAATATCTATCCTACTAGGTCTAAGCCATGGTGTAGTTATGGGTTTCAATTCCTATGTCGGTGCATGAACTAGTTCACTATGTGGCTAACATTGTCGGCACTTTCTAGAATACTATATGCATTCATGTTCCATGGAGGGCCAAGAATACCCCATTCTAAGCAGTTTCTAGACTAGGTTAAGTCTGCTAGAGTGGGATCCACAAATACCTTTGTGGACCTCTTGTAAGGCTGTTTGTGCTTCTTCTGCATTAAGGCACCTAAGTAACATACCATCTAGACTATGATGGTATAGGGTATCTCCTAGGATGGTAAAATAGGAAGTTCTATGGGTGAAGGTTTTCTTTTCAGTGGTTGTTAGGTCAAGTGGTATGATATTGTGTTGGATGTAGTCAAAAGTATCTTGGTACCATGGGGAGTTAGGACCAACAACAACACATACCAATTTCGATTATGGGATGTCGAACACAGGTACAAGCAGCTATTTGATGAGAAACTCATACTTAGGCACATTTTGTGGAATATCAAGCGGTGAGCCTATTGTTTCCATTACATCGACAACTCTGTTATTGATCCGAGGAACTTGCTCAAAGGTTATTCTAAAAAATTATTCCTTGAATTTTTCCACCATCCTTATAGATGGTAGCAATTTGTCACCTTTTGTCTAGTACTCAACGTTCACCTATCTGATCACTAGCTAAGAGTCTCCAAAGACATGTAGCTCTTTTATTCTCCATTCAATAGCCATTTTTAGCCCTGTGATAAGAGCTTCATATTTTGAGATTTTGTTCATGCATGGGAATGCAATCTTGTAGGCCTTGGGTATACTATCTCCCTGTGGTGTGAGAAATAGAATACCTATTCCAAAGCCATGTTGAGTATGGGACTCGTCAAAATATAGAGTCCATTGGTCTGTTTGTTCTATCATCAAGATACTCTCATTTGGAAAGTCCACTATGAGAGGTTTATGATCATCTATGGGTGTTTCGACCAATTGGTCTGCTATAATTTATCTGTTGATAGCTCTCCTATCCACATACTCTATATCAAATTCTCTCAGGATCATCACCCATTTGGCTATTCAACCTATTAGGGTTTCCTTTTCCTGTAAGTATTTGAGTGGTTCTACTTTTGAAATTAGCTTCACCTTTCTATTTAAGATGTAATTTCTCAGCTTTTGTGTTGAAAACAAGACTGAGAGACACGCTCTTTCAATGTGAAAACTTAGTTTAGTTCATAGCCCACCAGTGTTCTACTGATATAGTAGATTCCCTTTCTTTATTGTTATCATCTAGCTAGGCCAAGAGAGGTCCCAATGTTGCTTGTGTGGTAGACACGTAAAGTATCATTTCCTTTTCTGGGATAGGCAGCATAAGTACAAGAAGAGTAAGTAGGTACTCCTTGACTTGTTGGAATGCTTGGTCACATCTCCCATCCCACTTGAAGGTGATGTCCTTGTGTAGGAGATGAGTGAAAGGGTGACATTTTTCTACCAATTATGTGATAAATCACCTAATAGATTACATCTTCCCTTTTAGGCTCCTTAACTGTTTTAGTGTCTTTGGCGGAGGCATCTCTATTATAGCTTTTACTTTTATAAGATCCACTTCAACCCCTCTTCTTGACACTATGTACCCCAACAACTTTATAGATGTTACTCCAAACACACATTTCTTAGGGTTGAGTCTCAGTTTGTACTATTCAAGTCGATCAAACACCTTTTCCATTTTTTTCAAGTGATCTTCCCTTTTGACTGACTTTGCTAGAATTTCATCCACATAGTCCTCCATGATTGTGTGTAGCATATCATGGAATATGGTCACCATTGCTCTTTGATATGTTGATCCTGCACTCTTTAGACCAAAGGGCATTACATTCCAACAAAATGTCCCCCAAGTACAAGTAAATGTTGTTTTGTGTTGGCCATCTAGAGAGATATTTATCTTGTTGTATCTAGAGAAACCATCCATTAAGGATAGCATATCAGCCCTACAGTTAGATCCACAATCATGTTAATACTTGGAAATGGAAAGTCATCCTTTGGATAGGCCTTGTTCAAGTCTTTGAAGTTTGTTCATATCCTTATTCCCCTGGAATAGGTTTGGACACTTGTACTAGATTTGATATCCATTGTGGATAGTCAATGGGTCTAATGAAACCCACATCTAGTAGTTTCTTTAGCTCTACCTTTACCAATAATGCTATCTGAGTATGCATTTTTCTGAGTTTTTGCTTGATAGGATTTTCTCTTGGGACTATAGCTAAATGATGTACCACTAATGTCGTATATAGTCTAGGAATGTCAGCATAGATCTAGCAAAAATACCTTTCTCTTATTGATGAAAGCTATAAAATTTTCCTTCTCTTTGGGATTAGGTGATGTCGCATGGTATGTTATCTTTGGGTCCTCTACTATGCCAACATTTATGGAATCTACTTCTTCTACTTGGAGTGTTGATCTTTCTCAATATTTTGATATAGGGAGATTGAGCCCTCCATCCTCGGGTGCCTCTGTAACGCCCCGCCTTGGTTACCGTAAAAATAAAGTGTAAAGAATGAAATTAACCAAATTTTTTTTTTAAAAAAAGGATATTATTACACAATTGTCTTAAAGTTTCCAAGACGACGTTACTTAAAACTAAAAGTATACTCAACATATTATCATAATCATGATACAAACTTAATGTCATGAATGGTATAGTTTACAAAACTTATTACAATCGAGAATTCATAGGTCCAGATACAATATGTGAGATTTCCAATAAATCTCAATACATCAGAATGATGGTACAATAGAGTACGCTCTTATACAAGAGGTAAAAATACAAAGAAGATATAGATCATATCACAACTGACATCCATATCCACGAACATGCTCTGCATCCATAGTCACGGACAATGAAGTAACTGGAACCAGTTGCAAGCAAAGGATCATCTACAAGAAAATCCAAGGAAGGTATATCACGGTTTCCTCCCGACCACATAGAACCCGAAGGTCCACTCCCTCCGTGCTAGGAGATAATGACAGGTCCACAAACAATGAAGATAGAACATCACGTTTACGAGGTTTACAAATACACATCACGACATAATGTTTACAAATCAGAACAGATACAATCCCAGTAACATATCACATAAAATAGAAATCAGAACATAAGGAATACCATCATGATATAGACTAAGAGTGTCATCACACTGTCGGGATAGGTTACCCTAGTGAATCTTCCTAAACTACCGGCCCTCTCCAAGAGTTACTTTGGTAGCCTCTACCGATTCCCAGCCCCTATGCAGACCAATGTGGAGTCACTTCATCTTTCAATAGGACAAGATGACGACTTGCCATTCCAGGCCTTCTCAACCTTTTCTCAACCTGAACGAGCGTTAAGACAGTAGGCGAGGCACACTTTTATCTGAATTAATGTTTATAACTTCCCAACCCATAATTCTTTAGTTAGGTTTTCACTGAATTAACACACCTACGATAGGTTACCCAGACAATCACTTCAGGATTTCGGCCCCTACCGCAAGCCACTCTTCTATAACATGACTCAACATAAAACCAATCTAGGGGTAGCTATCAAGCACAAAAATCAAAACCAGAATGTTTATGTCCTTCACTAGAGGCAAATCACAACCTCTAGGATGTCACTTCAAATGACCACAAAATGATACAAAGCTATACCCCCACATAAGATAATTGTAATATGAGCATCATGATAAAAATGTAATAATCTTACAAATTGCACTTTTCAAGCTTTTGATGAAATAAAAATAAACATCATCAATATTACATTATATACACACACCAAATAGTTACAATTTACCAAACTTTAAGAGTTAAGAATCCACAATAAACAAACTATAGATATTAATTGGTCACAGACTAATTTAAGAAAACACTTCAATAACATTATCGAATTATAGATATTATAAATCTTTTAAAGAATTAAGATAAATCACAATTAAATTACATATATATTCTCCCTTATTAATTACGATACAACATATAGTACGTAAGGAAAATATAATACCTTAATATTATAAGAAACAATATAACTCAAAACTAAAGTTACTAAAGACTTTAACTTAACTAACATTTGTGCTTATTCAATATCTAACCTTAGATAGATCTACTAACATGGTTATTTGTTTTAAAGAATCTGCCACCGAATGATTCTTATAATGATGATTCGTATCAAAGACAGTCTTACGCCTATTTTATATTTCCACTGGTAGTATGAGGCATGTTAACTGACACTGAAATTTCTTTAGACCTCAACAAAATGTGCAAGCTATAACCCCTAGTGAAAATCATAGAATAAAGCAATATAATTAAAGTATAATATACTTAACTATGCTTTCATTTTATTTCCCAAACCTTTAAAGAAATAATAAACAACTTAATAACACTATGTGTTCACAATTTAATTATACAAGCACCTAGCTTCACAATCACATGCATTTGAAATTCATGCATAAAAGTTCATATTCTTTGGACGTGGTTAAACTTCTTATAATTTTAAGAAAATACGTCTATTATTATTTGTTCAATACGAGCGATAAAAAGGAAATCTTTTATATATATAAATTATTCATTTAAAAATCAAAACAAATAATTATATTAAAAAAAATAACAATTATGATCTAGGGAACCATTTGTACTAGTTAATACCAAAAGAATTAAATTACATAGCACGTAAAAAGCATGCCATGCAAAGACGTCAATCACATACTATTCAGACATTACTCGTTAGAACAACACAATCCTTCCTGACTTTTAACATAATCACTCTTTTATCATAATTGACTGTGAGAAAATTCTAAAATTAACAAGGGCTTATATTTATTAAGATAAGTGTATATTGTTATTCTGCCGCCTACCAGTAGTTTACTAACTTTAATTGAGAATCACTTTACTAAAGAATAGCATTAATCATGTCATGCAAAAGATTCATAATATAAAATATTTCTGCATGATATATAGAGCAGAGACGCATGCAGGAAGTGAAGTAGCCACTGGTATAAACAATCAGTTCCAGACGCATGACAGGAAGGAACATAATAAAGTTGAGTTATGAATCGCCATGCAACCGCCATGCAAGAACATGGTAGCATAGGTTAAGAAATATCAATAAAGTCTAGGCCTATAATGCATGCTTAACACAGAAAGAACATAGACACGGAATAACCAAACTATTCACATGAAGACATGGGTAAGAGAAATATAGATTCTTGGTGGAAAATTTTACTGCCTAAAGAATAAAGAATGCTTGATGAGGGGAAGATTAAATAATACGGTATATTTCTCTTGAACGGAAAATATTCAAACATAATCTGCAATCGGCGCGGATTTTATCAGAAGAGATATACTATGGTAAATAAAGGAAATTTAGGAGACTACCATATTCCAGTAGACAAATCTTTATCTCGGCTAATCGTGTTGGTAAAGAAAGAAAAACGTGATAATAAAAATTATAAGCGACAGGATATATTTGAAAAAAAATTAGATCTTTAATTCAAGATCATGCAACGAACATTATGAAAAGGAAATCGTTAAAGATACATGCTATTTCCTCTTTAGGCATATTGAACCTAATACGTTAGTGATATTGCTTAACCAGGGAGACTACGCAGCATTTAATATTCAGGAGAATCTTCAACTATAAAAGACGCATAAGGAAAATGTCATACATATGATTCGAGGGCAGAAGCGGCGCTAGATCATGTAGTTTTCTATTATTTTAAAAGAAATACAAAATCCGCTTACATATATGAAATATGCTACGGCTGATAAAAAGGTCCATAGAAATAGTATAACCTAGATCTTAATGACGGACACCGAAGATTCAATTCACAAATGTCATAGATTGGCAAAATATTGGGTATAAAATAAAGTTGAACACGGTTTGTTTACTATTTACAATTCAAAGTTTCAAACTCTAAGACTTCCAGAGGAACTTCTAAATGAATTTAATAATTTCTCAGCTATAAAAATAACAGAGCTCATGTTTTCTTTAACCCGTATATTAATTTTACTTGTTTTTTTTCTAATTTTATAAAATCTTTCTAATAGCCTCTTATCATTTTGCAGGTTTAATAGAGTCATTCTTTTCAGAGCAAAGTTTTCAGAAAATCACAGATTCAAACATTACAAAACAAGAAAAGAACCTGTGTTAAATGCTGAAAACTGATCTGGAACAAATTCTGAAGCTTTCATCAAATCCACTCAATACACTAGCTATTTGATTACGAAATCCAAAGCAATCCAACCCGAATTATGCTTACAAACCGAATCTGAATTAAATTTTTTCCTCAAACAATAGCCGTGCAAAATCTGCTAACATCTCCTACCGTGAAAGTTCATCCCGTGAATGTACAATTACCCATTTTCCAAAAGATATTAATTCATGCAATAAAGACTTCAATCATTCCCTTTTAACTAACAGTACAATTTGCATCGAAATTAACTCATTAAGTCCAACTCATTCTTCAAAATATCAGAACAAACCTTTAACTGACAATCAAAGATTCTTATCTTGACAAAAATATCTTGCTTTAAAAATATCTATTTCACACAATTCAATTTGCACAATTAAAACAGCAATAATATTATTTTAATTAAAACATTGCAAAGAAATAACTTATTTAATTTAACTTAATAAATTAAATCATTAACGTTGGTTAAAACATTAATAAGCATTTAATAAAATTAAATATTATATTCGCAAACACAAAATAATATATATTTGAACACGACAAGACAAACTGGGCTACACGGGGTAACACAGAGATACTTGTTCGAAAACGAACGATGGTTTAAAAGGACCTATCAATACCTCCGACAACGTATTTATAATGAATTAGGGTACACTCAAACCTGACAAGCAGGTGGAGCCATTACCTGGTACCTGTGTCTGCAGGAAAACATCAATGTTAAAACATATATATACTCATGTTAGAAAACACACTGTGAATAAGAATTGCAGCATAAGCAGGGTACTCACGAATGAGTAATGCTACATTGTCTTATCCACCGACACAACGAGCAAGATCAATCATAACCAAATAAATAGGATGTCAATGTATCATCCACAGAGTATTAAAAACAACATAATGTCAAAGTTATAACTGAGAATAAACAACATAGTATTATAATAAACTAAAGCATCTATCAATCAAACTGAAACAACTATGACAAGATGTCATAGCGGGAGGGTCACTACAGCCTCTAGGAGGTTTTCACCTTCGAATGCATCCTTTATTTTCCTCTTTTCTGGATCTAATAGAGCCACAATGTGGTTTTCCCTAGGGGATCATAGTTTTATGTTTTTTCTTTCATTTTTATGACTGGAAGATTCAATGTCTCCACCAAAGTATGCCTCCTATTTGAGCTCCATGATGAACCCTTCTTTTTTATCTCTAGCTGGTATGTCTGTTCAAAGTCCCATGAACTCTGTGATTGCCTCATTGTTCTAGAATTGATCTAGAATGGGTATTTGTTGTTGTTGATCCCAATCTATGAGTTGTGGGTAGCAAAGTGGTAGGCTATAATCATCATCCACAAATCTTATGGAGGTTGTTGAAATAGTCAGTATGGCTTGGGTTTATTTTTCCCACCAAGTGTCTTGGTTGTCATTACTAGAATTGGGAGAATCATATTTGGTGACGAAGGAAGGAGAATCCTATTTGTATTCATTAGAATCCATTCTAGAATGGTAGTAGATGTTGGGAATGATTTGAATATATTGGAGAGGGAACCTATCAATGCTAAAGTTGTCGAATAATTATTTTATGGGTAAATCATTGTCCATAATATGATAGATATCTAGTTCCTTAATGCTAGTAGAAGTTTCTCATTTCTTCCAAGAGGTTCGTCGGATTTTTGGAATACCCACATCTTTTAGCTTATAAAATAGCCCCGTATTTTCTTTTTTCTGCTATGATAGGCTCTGATCGGCCTTGTTTGTGTAGCCCAAGGCCACCTTTTCTATTGTATCCCATCTATTTAACTAATTGATAACCTATAGTGTTAGTATCAATTAAAATGGGTTGTGGATTTTTTGGTTCTTCTCAATCCTCCTTGTAGATCATGGATAAGAATTATTCCTCAAA
>VDFB02271358.1:845199272-845224522 GCA_007258455.2 Sequoia sempervirens
TCGGGATCCCGTTTTTTGAAATTTGAATTTGGTTTTGCATCGTGGGCGGGTTTTTGCCAAGGTTTTCGGTTCGGGAAAAGCTTTGGAAGTCCGAACCTAAGCCTTCAACCTGGTTTGACCTGCAAATTGAAGGCCCTAACAATGTCAAAGCAAAATATCGACTTTGGACATATGGCTGAGGACCTTTTTTCAAAATTTTCTGACAAAATGAAAACCCATTTTAGATCAAACAATGCAAATTCTAAATATATAATTTGTTTTGCAATTGAATTATTTTTGTATTTTTCAATTAATTTCTAATAAAATTGGTCCATAAACTTTAAATATCAGAGTTTTTTACTATTTGAATAACTTTTGATCAACATAACATTTTGACAAACGGATTGCACGAGAGCAAACTTCAGACAATTCTTTTCAATTTGAAAAAAAAAAAAAAATCAAAAAATGATAAGTTTAGGTCATCTTATGCATGTCGTACATGACGATTTTTCAAAACAACAAATCTGCCTAATAAAAAATTAACAAAAAAAAAATATTCAATAAAAAATTACAAAAAAATATCAAGAGCAAGGTTCAGTGAGTCATAAAACTTTTCCCAAAAGGATTTAGAAAAATACGATAATTTAAGTCAAAATATGGATGTCGTACACGTGCATGGTATGGTAAAAAAAATGACATTTAAACAGTGGTTTTTGAAATGCCTATTGAAACTCAATTTGTACAATCTGGGTATTGAAATAAATTACATATTTGGAAACTAGACTCCGAGCACTACATTTTATGATTAGTGACTTTTTTAAAGATTTCATCTGTAAGTGCTTCAAATTTTAAGGTCAAATGTGTCAAATACTGAAAATCAGAGAAAACACTTCCACTTTTTGGCCAAAAAGTGGACTCAACTTCTTGCACACACCCACCAGCAAGATCCTATTAAGATGGTTCAACTTGAATTCAATTAGAATATAAAAATGTAATGTTGAATCATATTGGTGAATAAGATGTATCAACTAATTCTAAACTACAAAACACAACTAAAAGAAATATGTTTTAATTTTTTTTGTCCTTTTCCATTCATAATTAGTTCCTATTTGATTGAGGAATGACATCAAAGATGAAACAATGCAATAATTTGTGTAAACTTGAAATGAGAACTATATTGTGTATTTCTCATTTCAATATAATGCACAAATTTATGAATCATCACAAATTGTAGGTTTAATTTACATTCCACAATATTTCAAAGATACCCTACTTGTATTAAAAAGAGTTTATTGTAAGATATTGCAATGACTTACAATGTTTTGACACTAGTAAGTCCTCAAAACAAGAATCCACCAAAAATGACATGAGGAGCTATGATGCACTCTCATGACTTCCTAAAATACCTTAGTCCACTAGGGAGACACCTAAAATATGGGGAGGAAAATCCATTACTACAACTTTTCCAAGTCGACTTACAAATGAATAAGTCTCCAAAAAATAAAAATACAATGTTTAGTTATCTACAATTAATATTTAAGTATTCTCTTGTACATGTGGAATAGATAATAGGCCAATATATTTTACATCGTATCACCATGTATTTATAGCATTCACCTCTCTCCCACTCTTAGCATATGGGTGTAGATAAACTTGGAATTTTAAGTCAAATTAAAAAAATCCCTATCTTCTCAACACTCTACACTAGACATTCATTTACACGAGGGATTAGAACTATTAAAAATAAAATTGAAAGTAGATAGATATGGGATAGTGTCTTTCAAAATAAACAAACAACAATTCTAAAAGAAGTCCAAGCTTGTACATGTATTAGTTTCCTTGCCTTCATGTGTAATAAATCTACCTAACATGACTTTCCATTCTTATAAACACATGTTATTTTGAAGAAAAGGATAATACAATGATAATGCACCAAATCAAAGACATTGTGTAGGAGGGAAAAATAAAAAGGCATCATTCTAGTTATACACATGTCATATGCTAGCATATAATAAAATATGTTTCGTACATGAATAAGGCAAGGCCACAAAATATCATTTTTAACTATCTTGTCTTAGATACTATATTATTTAATACTTGTAGCCAATAAGACATCATATTTTATGCATATTAAATCTATCCTTAGTACAAGAACCAACATGAAACAATTGAGTAAATATTTCTTTCTTGTTGTTGCTCACACAAATGCATGGAAGAAACTATAAAATAGGGAATTTTATATTATAAAAAAATATATATATTATTTTATATCCCCACTTTACATGTGTTTGATAAGGCTAGAAATAGGGGATATGGGATGCCATAATTATATTTTAAACATGTGATGGTTTTTCTTCACTTGATGAGAGCTAATGTTATATTAATGGCCATGGTAAATTTCCATATCATATACAAACCACGTATATTGATATAAGTAGCATGTATGGATTTGGTAGGGTTGTCCAAACCATCCAAACTTACGTACATCCATACACACATGATGTCTCTTTCCATACTATATAAAAACCTAAACCAAGGAAAAAATGCATTTTAAAATTTCCATATAAAATAAATTCCTCTATGATGTACCTAGCTTAGGCAAGCCCTCAATTTTAAAATCCATCTCATAAGCCAACCAACCAATAATCACTTATATATAGCTACATCACTATAAATTATCAATATGTTTTGCCTTGTAGTAAATTGCCTAGTTCATGGACCATAGGGGTAAGGGGATTAAAAAGGGCGCCAACCCATAGGTAGGAAGCCAACTCTTGCTCACCAACACCTTCTCCATCTTTCGACTCATCATTTCCCTCGCCACCATCTACAAAATCTCCAAAGCCTTCACCTCCATTGTCCCACCATTTATGGGTTTTGCACCCTTCATCTCCATCATTAAGATGTCTATGGGTGATCATTAATTTTGTGTGGTGACTATCAAGGGAGTTTGTTGCTAGAGATATTTATATATTAAAAAATATAAAAATATTACTTAAATTTTGATTATTTGGATGATTTTTTTATTAATTATTATAACTAGAGAAGATAGTTATTTTTTGTAAGACCTACATCTATCTTCATTTCAAACTTACTCTTCTCAATAATTGTAGTAATTAATCAAAGCTTATAGGTGTATTAAGAAGAGCTTAGGGTTCAAGGGTTGGGTTTAAGATGAAGTTGGATAAGGTTAATTGAAAGAAACTCTTGAAAGATGGAATGGGAGGATTTTCTAGCTTCATCCAATTAGTATTAACTTGTCTAAAAGGGGAGATAGTAAGTTTAGATGAGGAGCAAGATTGTTTTAGTTACTTTAGTTGATTGTTTGATTAAGGTTGGGTTAAGGAGAAAATTATAAGTTATTGGTGTTCTTTGTAGAATTATTGGTTTCTTGAGAAGAGAATGAGGCTAAACAAATAGTGACATTAGAGACCAATGAGGAGATGGACTTAAAATGATCTATCACCTATGTACAATCATACGAAGTGGTACAAAGTGTTATAAATGTTGAATATTTGTGCAAGAGATTTTGATTCCGATGCTTTGCAAAAATATTCCTAATAAACACACTCGATATTGAAGTTGAGAAGAAGATAGGAGATCTATGAAAGAATGCATTGACGATAAAAAATAAAATCCATCACCTTCTTATTTATGTTTTGATTGCAATGTATACTGTTGATGAAACTAACCTACAATCCTATGTTGACTTGAATGTGTTCCATGAAAAGATAAGTGAGATAGAGGAAGGTACCCAAAGAATAGGTAGATAAAGAGTAGAACCATTTTATGTTTTTTTTTCCTTTATGAATTGATAAAGCTTAGCTATGAATAGATCATGAAAGAAATAATCAATGCACATTGATCTATAAAGGATTGAACATGCATCTTAGGATTGCTATCCAATCATACATGTATGTCAATGTTTAACATGATGAACTATGGTTCCTATGGGTGATCTATTATAGACAAATATATTATGCTATGAAAGAGGTTTAAGGTTTCATCCCCCAATGCATAAGATGATATGATAATAGATAGCTAGCATTGCATTAATGACAATTCTTGAACTAGGTGGTAAATGATAGTACTAGGGGCATAGGTTGGGACATTGAGGGTAGGAGATGTAAAAGAAATCTTGTTTTAGTAAGAGTATGGAAAGGGTTGTGAGGTTAATGGTAGGATAGGAGAGGGAGTGACAATAGTGGTAAGAGAGGATCAAGCAAGATAAGTGAAGGGTAAGGGTTGAAAGGGTGGCACATCTAGGGGTAGGAGGTAAAGTGGTTGCCTAAAGGGACATGATCATAGTTAAAAGGAGGAATGGAGAGAGAGACATAAAGGTAGTAATGTGTGTTAGATGAGGAGTAGGCATGGAAATTCAGGTGAAGGAATATGGAGATGTAGGAAAAAGAAAATAAGCTAGCTCTAAGAAGAGAGGGATGAAGGTAGGATAACTCAACTATGAAGGGACATATGTGTGGACAATGTATCCTATACCTTGTAATATCTCTAGCCTCTCAAGATGGGCGATGATATTTGTTAAGGAGTGGGTGACATCATCAAGTAGGCTACTTTGGAGGAGAGACAAGTGGTGCTCAATTTTGGTGAGTGACAAATTTTGAATCATCTAATAGGGATTCATTATCAAAGTGGGTCATCATTGTGAGACATATAGAGTGGAACAACATGTGGGGTGGATGACAATAGAGGAAGGGTAATGGAGGAAGGAAAATAAATGGATAGATTTAAATGACAATTCTTATAAGAGATAATGTGTGAGGAAGGGATAGTCAAAGAAGGAAGGCTAATAATTTATATCAAAGAACATCAAAATGATTCATTCTCATATACTATATAACATTTGAGTAGAAAAATGTAGATTTTTTATTTTTAGGTGAAAATAAAAGACAAAGATAGTAGTGTATTAAATGGATACTAACCTAATTGTGATAAGGTCTATATGTTGTGACTATGTTTATGTTTACTCAAAAAGAGTTTCGTTGAATGATGAAAAAGTGAAAGGTTGAAGTAGAATTAACTAAACTTTAAACATTAGAATGAGAGTTTGTTCTTTATAGAGATATTCTTTTGAAGATGAAGAAAGGAATAAACAATGAAGGTTAGAACTAACATCAAGTTCACTACAAATATAGCTAGGAGATAGATAACCTACATAATTTAAATGTAGGAAAGTATTTTCAATTATCTATCTTAGGATTCAACTAGCAATCTATCATAAACGAGTTTACTTAACACAAACACACAAATTATCTACCAACTAAATAACAAATTATTTTCATTTCTAGTTAGATTGCTTAACATGTCTTACTTAAGCTAAATTCTTAATCTAAATGGTTAGTTTACTAAAAATTAACTTTATGAATGACAAGATTGTTTAAAGACTTTTAAAAGGCAATAAGAATGAAAGGTAGAAACTATATAAACTAGATGATGGAAAATAATAAGAGGGTCTATTAGAAAATTGAGTTTGCTAATAGGAAGAACAAAGTCTGATTTTAGTATAAGAATGTCGTCATTGTGTAGAGTGCAACCACGCCCTTGTTACATGAAATTTTAAAAAGCAAGATAAAATAGATAACAACAAACAAAAGAATGCTAAAAGTTTCGAGATATAAAGATTAAAATAAAGATGTTGAATTCCGATCCCAAAATAGTTCTTACCCCTTGTCTATACTTCCACATTTTACATACATTTTTACTAAAACAATTGGAACTACATCAAACATAATTGCTGACGAGCTCATGCAACGAAGCCAGAATAGTTCTTACCCCTTCTCTATACTTCCACGTTTTGCATACATTTACTGACGAGCTCATGCAACGAAGCCTACCTGCCAATCGCATTTGCTTGAAAGTTCCTAAATCCTTTTAAAAAAGGCAAATTTGTGAATAATCTGCAATCAGGGCATTCCAAGATAAGACATTTCAGCATTCTGTTAAACAGTTCGCGTGCCTTGTCTATGCTTCCATATTCTGCGTATCCGGCAATCATGGCAATCCATTTGACCACATTTCTTTGAGGCATTTTGTCAAACAGTTCACATGCCTTGGCTATGCTTCCACATTTTGCATACATGTCTACCAAGGTATTTGCAACCACATCTGAAAAAATTCCTCCAATGGATTCCATACCCTGTTCCGAAGCTCCCATTTTCGCACAGGCAGGGAGGCTGCTGACAAAGGTTGTGAAGTCTGGCTTTACAACTACACTTGCATTTGCTTGAAATTTCCTGAAGCCTTTCAAAAAATCCATTTTGCGTATATCCTGCTATCTGACAGTCCATGAGACCACATTTATTTCAGGCATCGACCAAACTTTGCAGCGCGGGAACAGTTTTGCGTTTGGTTTGAATCATAAGCGGGAACTGGGCGGTTAACTGCTGACTGTAGCGGTAAACAGAACTGCTAAGGTAAACGGAAACGGAGGCAGGTGAAGGCGACGGGAAAGGCAAAAGTAAAAACGGCACTTGGAATGGCCGGTCAAGAGGGGGCCCCACGGCACGTCCACACTAAGCAGTCAAAGCTTAGTGTGTGACGTTTAAGCCGGGCCGGAATTGTGCGAAGCTGAAAATACATTATGAGGGTCGTTATTCTGTGCGAGGCAACATACCGAGGAAACGACACGTACTATTAAATCAAAGCGGAAAATATTGTTGTTAATAATCATGGAGCGAATGGCAAGGGAAGAATATGATCATTTCTATAAGAAAAATCGTTTCTTATTCCCCGCTCGTCTCGGCACGTTTTAATTTTGTTCCTCAACAAGAGAAACGTGTAAATTTGCATGGCCATCATCATCAGCCTGCACTTTCTCAGTCAAATCTTTTGCACGCTGCCTCCATAAAACTCCAAATCTGTCAATTATTAACGCACAATAGGAATTTCGCGGAATCTAGCTCGCATGACAGATTCACCAAAACGAGATAACTATTTGGGGGCACTATAAGCTGAAAGCTACTTGTAATCTTTGCTGACGGCATGAACGCTTATTTTTAAGCGTTTCTTTTGTTATTTTCTAAATAACAGATGCCCAGAAGTTTCTCTAGTCTAAATCAATGGTGAAGTTGTATAAGCTGCTTTGTAATCAGGGATCTGAGTGCGCAGTCTCGTTCAATTTTCAATGTTCATCATGAACAATGAAAATAATTCAACAGAGATGTGTGAGAGCTCTTATAGTTTAGTGGAGGATGATATTTTCAGAACAGGAGCAGACATCATCAGAGGTGTGGATTATTCGGCCATGTTGGGTAATTTTCCTGATTTTCATAGGGAAGATTTAGTTATTACACATCGTCTGTGGACTGGTAAGGACTTTACTGATGGGCAGGAACTGCCGATGAGCAGAAATAGAAAAAGTGAAGTTAATAATTTAAAATTATGTTTTTTTAATGTTAAAATGAGCCAAAGGTTACTTTATTTAAGGATCTTGATAAGCGAAAATGAGGATGGAAATTTAGTAGGTGGAAATTCATGACGATTAGGTATGTTGATTTGCAAATTGGTGATTGGAGGAAGAAAAAGTTAAGGCCGGTGGCAAATTATGGGTATTGTTTGCAAATGAAAATTAGGTCCAACTTTTTGAGAAATAATGAAGGTGTGGGGGAGGACAAAAAAAATTAATGAAGGGGTCCATTTTGTGGTGGAGGATAAAAAAATTTAATATTTAAATCTTTAGGAAGGATAAAGTTGATATTTTAATATTGGATAAAGCTAGTAAAAAAGTAATTTTTTTTTCTATAAGATGGTAAGAAAAGTAAATTAAAGATAAATTAAAGGTGTGGTTAGGAGATGGGAAGAGGATAAACATTAAATGTAAATGGATTCATAGAAACTATAAACTATATGATGGCAAGAAAATAGGAAAGAGAACATGGATGGTTATGGATGACTTAGTTTAAGGATAAAGGGTCAAAGCATCATAAAAATCCACACATATGAGCACTAGATAAAATGGACACAAAAATGTTATAATGAATTTATAGGGTGTGTAATCTATATTATTATAGCTAGAACCAAGTTCTATTTGGTCAACTTGCAACCAAACTTCACTATATAGTTACATGAACCTATATACATTCATTTTGGAAACATAAAATAAAATTTATTAAAAAAATTGAGATATGTAATACATTGGTGAGAGTTATTACTCCTATCACTAAAAACTAGTTGTACCTCTCCCCAATCCACTAGATCTTATGTTTATTATTATCCCTAGAGAAAAATTTCCCACCATCATATGCTCTATATGCTACATATCAATCCTTGTGAGGAGTCATATGGTAGGATGTACATGTCTCTATTAACCAAGAGTCATTGGAAGATAATTTTTTCAAAATAAACAATGCATCAATTTACCTTCATCATTTGAGGATTTATTTGTAGATGAATCATTATTTGATACATTGGAGAATATTTTTGATGCATTGATGAATCTTGTAGGCATGGAGAAGTTTAGGTGGTGTGGTGATTCTATTGGCCTATTGGTCCCTAGAAAATAGTCGACAATGTTGGTATTTCCCTTATGGTATTCCAAGGTATATGACAAGTGAGAAAATTTTGGGATAGGAATTTAATACGTGCCTTACAATTATAAAATTAGATTATTATTTATTCACTAATTATTTGTGAGGCCTAATGGAAAAGGGTTTCCCTCTATGACTTGACCATTTTCACCATGTGTATGTGGTATGACATGTATAAATGTGTGTAAGAGTATCTTTTCATGTGAGATGTGTAATACCATATATGATAATGTACATGGTGTAAGAGAATCTATAATATGTGTAAGGAAATAGAAGCTCGAGGGGCTACATTATTGACTTATCTTTCAAACAAATTAGGACACATGTTACATGATGTGTCCTAGAGCATATTTGACCATAGATAATGGAGCCAAAATATAGTGCCCAAGTTGAAGAGTGGATTATGATGAAGTTGTGAGATTATGATAGGTGTAAAGAATATGATGTTTTCATTCTATGAACTCTCCTAGGGATTTAGGTAACTTTGAATTTTGAATTAGAATTTCAACACCATATTTTGGGTGGTTTAAGTTCATGGTTTCTTTATTACCATTTAGTGGTTTTATGCATTTATTATCCCATATATATGTAGGTATTTTTATTCTATCAAAATATTTCTAGATTATGTTGGTATTTTCTCTAGTGAAGGCTTGAGCTTAGAAGTTGTATTGTAACTATTATTATTGAGAATAAAATTAGTCAAGTTTAGAAACTAAGTATTTTCCTCAAAGGCTTTTTCTAGGATACATCATTGTGTTATTTTTTTATTGTGTTTGTGGTATTTGTTGACATTGACATGGCAACACTTGAGAAAAGTTAAGAGACATCATACATCCGAACCTTTCTTCCATCATATTATTTTTTAGAATGGGAAGACATCCTACATACATCCTTGGTTGTGTTTCTTGCTAGTGGGAGGAATGTTGTTTGATGTTCTTAGATCTTTATCATCATCCTTTGTCATGCATATACCATTACTACATGATATTATACATTATGAGGTGAGCATAGTCTCTATTATCCTCTCATATGTAGGGAAAATCTATTGCACATTGGTGATAGAAGTAGTGCTTGGGGGTCGTCTTGAGTCCTTCCCTTTGTTCCTTCTTTCACTTTCCTTTTTTTTCTCTTTTGGAAGTTTTTTTTTCCATTATAATCTTCTCCCTTTTACTCTATTTTTGAGAGATTTCATTGTGCATGGGTACTTTACATGACCCTATAGCTATGACCCATCTTTGCATCCTTGCATCAATTGCATCAGTTCTTATTCTCCAAAAGTTGCACTTAAGAGGGGGGTTAGTGTGAATGGGGTATATTACCTAGCTAGTTTTTTTCTTAGGTCCTTTTTGCACTCATTACTTAATTTTACTTAGTAAATTATTAGGGTATTTTCACTTTATGTCTTAATTCATAATATTAAGACACATTCTTATGTCCCATGTCTCATCCTTACCTATAAACATAAGGGTTCTCTCATTATACATCATGTGTGTTGTTGTGTATGCATCTAATAAATTCTTTGACATCAAATGATTTCCATTGCTTCACTCTTTCATGGAAGGTTCTTTTGGTTTCATGTGATCCTTGGCTCTTGTGGGGTTCTTCATCAAGTCCTACAACTTTATGATTTGAATTTTAGAAGCCAAACTCATGAAAAACATTTTTCAATTCAAGGTTGAAGAATTTCAACTTCAATTAAATGAAATCTAATTTTGAATGAGAATCATGTAAATCATACAATTTTTTAATGGTGTACCAAGAGAATTTACATTCTTCTATGTGTTAAAATACATCTCCAATAATGAAAGCCCTTATCAAAGTTAGGACTTTAGAATTTTTATACTACCATACCTTTTTTTACACTAGTTGGTGCTACAAGTTGAGTGTCTCTATCACAAATATTACATTAGAAATAATAACAAGCTACCATACTTAATTGGTGTTACAAATTGATGTCTCCATCGCAAATATTGCATCAGAAATAATAACAAATAAAAGTGTTCTCAAATTTTCTATACCATTCTATCCATGTGTCTTTTCCAATTAAAATTTCACAAATTATTGACATAATAAACTACATTATAAATTGAAAAATCACAAATAATTCTTCAGATTTGAATGTTTTTCTTTATTTTTTTCATTTTATTTATTGAGAAAAGAAAGAGAGTTTAAAGGGGTTGAACTTAATTGGTTAAAGCATTGAGTTCTCATTGTGGAGACCCAAGTTCAAATCTCAAAGGAAAATCTAATATGGAATTCTAAGTTGTGACTCTTGGTTTTCTATAGTTGACTTCTAGTATGGAGGTGGTTTATAAATAAGTGGATTTCTAAGTTGATTCTTGGTCTTTCATAGGTGGTTTCTAGTGCGGTTGCTCGAAAGAAGATGGTTTCAGTCTCATTGTTGTATTTACAAAAATTTGCATTAGTCTCATATTAATACTTGTATGAACATAATATTTATAAACGATTGAAAATTAAAAGAAATAAAAAGAAAAAAATAAAATCTCTTTGAAATAGAAAAATAAATATATAAATAAATTTTGTTGAAAAATCCTCACTTGTTGGAGAGGATGGAAAATTGAAAAGGACTTTTGTGTAGAAATAAAAGTTGTGAGTGTCACACAACTTTGTGGCGAGAGGTATCATTACATGGAATTCACAAGGAATTTTACAGGTATTGCCACACAATGCCTACAAAAGCTTCCCACCAGGAACAAAAAATTTACTTACAACTACAACAATCACACCTTCGAACTGTTGACTCAACTATTGGAGACATTTTCTCTTACGCAGGTAGAAAAACATCTCTCTTTTCTTCAACAAAGTTTCTCACTTTGCACAGGCGCATCTGGATAGAGTTCAAGACACTAATGCCTAAGTGACACCGCATCATGTTTTTGAAGACATGACGTAGCATCCTCCATCGCCCATTTATGGTTGATAGTAGTTGTTTTTGCTGTCCCCTTTCTATCCAGTTTTCTTAATGTTTTTGACAAGATATAAATATGTTGATTAAGATATTTTGATAGCTGTAGTGTGCTATGACACATGACGTAGCATCCTCCATCGCCCATTTATGGTTGATAGTAGTTGTTTTTGCTGTCCCCTTTCTATCCAGTTTTCTTAATGTTTTTGACAAGATATAAATATGTTGGTTAAGATATTTTGATAGCTGTAGTGTGCTATGACATTTGTCAAAACATTCTCCTCGAAAGCTCCATGCAGCTATTTTCTATATTTCTTTATTGAAAAAACATTCTCCTTTTTTGGCTACACAGGGTTATGTCTTTCTGTATGTAGGTGATTTGTTGGAAAGGCTCTGTACGCTGCTGTCTTTTGGAAGCTTTTTTCTTTGTAAGATTTCTGTGCGAGTGTGTCCAGATCAGTAGGTTCATTAGGGAAAATATATTTGATGGTTCTTTCCATCTTTGAAGGCTGCATCCAGTCTTTCTCTCATGTTTGATGTATTCTTCATTTGAAGACTATTTTTATGGTTTTAAAACCTACAATACTAAATGTAACTCCTTGAAGGAGAACAGTTAAAATTTATTTTATAAACTCGGCTGTAGCTGTTAGGAATTTTTAGGTTCAAATATTTTGAGCCAGTATTTTCTCTGAAAAGAGTTCATAACTTTGAACATTTTGTATCAGACATTTATCAACAAATATAATGAATTGCCGCAACATTTTATATATTTGTTTGTATAACTGTTTGGCTAATTTGTAATGTTCAATGATTAGAATTGGATTTTGTTACTGTTTTTCTCCTTCGAAACCAACAAGAGTGACTTCGACAGATTTACATACGACAGCCGCGGCACTGCCGTCTGGGAAGGGTTCAGCACTTCAACTTTAAACGATTATAAAATTTAATTTTCCTGTGTTCGGATACCACTCGCAGGCCAGGACTGATAAGCAGGAGAAGAATGGTGTAATCTTATTGTTTTGAAAAAAAAAGATTAGACAGTAATGAAATAGTTCAACTGTCAAAACAATTAAAAAGAGAAAACTTAACACACTTAAAAAACAAAACAGCAAGTGTTAACCCAGAAGATTAACACGTTAGCACATCGGCCACAAAGTATTTGTTAACACATCGGCTACAAAGTATTGATCATACAAGATTGTGGTTGTTTGAAAATTGCGAAGTAAAAGAGTATGCTTAGTAAAAAAAGAGGTCTTTATTGAACTATCTTTTTAAATTAGTACAAAACTGCTTCGAGACACGCGATTTCGAGTGCCCCTTTTCGCAAAAACTCGGACTTTTACTGCCTTTATCATAAACACAGTTTATACATTCTTTTTCAAGGAATCCTAACTCCCGGTGAGAGCATGTTTCACCGCCGCCTTAATCTGTCTCGTCTCCCATCGTTCTCCCTTCATCATGCATTACAAACATAGTTTTTCAATTTCAGCATCAAATCTAAGTTCTACTATTTATAAGAACAAAATAAGTTTGTGTACAAGGCGGTACCTTTGTTTTCCTGCGGATTGTCCCCTCAATTAGTTGGTTTGCCGAGCTCAACTCCCTCCACTGGATTCTCACTACCTGCAATTCCATTTCTCTCAGGCACTTATCCATTGCAACAATGGCTTCAATGTGAGTACAATTGGATGCTGTTTTTTTCAGGGTTACTTCGATGATCGCTTCATCTGGAATGCTGGTTTTCTCAACCAGAACATCAGCTTCTTCACAAATATAATGCATCAATGCATCTCTTCTTGAATCTGCTGCGCAGCAGTATGATAAACTACTACAAGCTTCGCTTATAGAGTTCTGGGTAAGCACATTGGTTAGGCTTTGATTCAGTTGCTCAAGTTCCTGAATTCGAAGCTTTTGCCGATTCAGCTCCGATATCGCATTTGACAGTGTTGAAATTTTATCGACTTTCTGTAAGCACAAATTTGAAACCCCATATTATCATCAAATTGCAAATGAAGCCAGCTATAACCCCACATAATGGAACCTATTGAGAAGCAGTAATACGAAAAGGAAAATTATGAAAAAAATGTAAAAATGAACCATAAATCTCACCTTGGAATTGTGAGGAACAAGGGAACGTAAAGTAAAAAATTGCTGACTGAGTTTGGTTCTCCTGTTGCGCTCAGCCATCTTATGCGTAAACGCATATGATTCCTCTACCAAGCCATCACTTGCTTCCCAACTTGAACTGGCTCGGCTATTTTTATACGTTCTCCGTAGAAAATCGAAGCATCTCTTTAATGATTTCTGTTTCACTGCAGCTGTCAAACACAATTGGGCTTCCTTTGTGGACTCTTTCCTGTAATTCCTGAATGCACTATTTAGCTTTGATCTGCTATGGGGATCAAGATTACTACCAAACAATTCGTAGTGCACAGAAGAGCTTGAAATTTGTGGAATCTCCATGACTTGAGGGTACGCCTCGTCAAGCCTAGCAGCAATACGATATTGTTCAGGCAGCTGCTGCTCATCAGTGAAGTCCCTAACAGTCCAAAGACGATCTGTAAAATCAGGAAAATTACCCAACATGGCCGAATAATCTACACCTCCGATGATGCCTGTTCCTGTCTCGAAAATATCATCCTCCATTAAACTGCCGGAGCTCTCACACATATGTGCAGAATTCTTTTCCATGTTCGTGATGAAAATTGAAATTGAACGAGACTGCACGCTCCTTCGCCCGATTACTAAACATCTTATATAACTTCACCATTGATTTAGAGGAGAGAAGCTTCTCAGCGTCTGTTATGTAGAAAATTTCAAAAGAAACGAGTTTCATGAAAGTATTAAAAGTAAGCGTTCATGCATGCGGTCAGCAAAAGTTACACGCACGCTTCAACTTATAGTGCGGCCATTGTCGTTATCTCATTATGGCGAATTTTTCATGCGAGCTACATTCCGCGAAACTCGAATTAGGCATTAATGATTCACCAATTTGGAGTTTTATGGAGGCAGCGTGCAAAAGATTTGACTGAGAAAGTGCAGGCTGATGATGGCGATGCAACTTTACACGTTTAGCAAAATTAAAACGTGCCGAGACGAGCGAGAGTCAGTCCAACGAAGTTTTTTGTAGAACTGGTCGTATTATTCGCTTGCCACTATTAACGACTACCTATATTTTCCCCTTAGATTTAACAGTACGCGTCTTTTTCTTTGAATGCTGCCTCGCACAAAATAACGACCCAACAAGTCCCTCTTCGCAAAAAGCACGTGATGGCTGATTTTTTGAGTTACAATTCTATTCGGTCATGGCAATGATAAATTTAGTATATATCTATCTATCTATATTTTTTTTTTATTAGGGTCTCCCTGCGATTCACTTGAGTGTATTTTTTTTTTTACGAAGCGAGCTAAGGCGTTCCTTAAGGATGCCCATAATAGCCCATAAACCACGTGCATCGGGGAAGCCCGGGTCTCGAAGTTCAATGGGGAGCAAACCCATGGTCCAAGCCAACTCTATTACCCGTGCGAACCAAAATTAGTATATATCTTTTAATCTATGTAGAAAGACTTAAAATAAATAAAAAATAATTGTATCATTTAATTAAATGAAAAAAAGAAAAGAAAAGATTATGCTTAGTTAAATAATGTTATCTATTTTAAAAATAGAAAAAATTAATAAAAAGTCATTCCACATGAAAATATATCTAATTTTTTGTCTTTCACAATTTACTACCACATGTATGTCGTGTAGAATTACACCTATTACCGTAACTAATTTATCTATCTTATTAAATTTAATTTTTCTTTTCCATAAATTCATTTCTATTAATAATATTATATTATTAATATAATAGTAAAATATTATATATTAATATTAGTAATATATTTATATAATAAATAATATATATATTAACTATTATATAATATATTTATTAGGAACTTGCACAAATTCTTATTATTTTAGTAAATCTAGCTAAAACTTTGTTGTTATTTTACTTTTCATGGCATAAGTAAAAGTTTTGCTTAAATTAAAACACTAAATTCACATTTATATTATTTCCTAGGACATATTGAAAACAAAGAAAATACATTATATTCTATCTTTCACTTACCTATAGCTTTAGTGCACATGTTGATCATCCTTTATCAATAGAATAACTACAACTTCTTCAATATATAGGAAAAATATAAAATATTACTTATTTCACAATAATTTATTTTGTTTATAATAATATTCTAAATTCTAAATATTTCATTACCTGAAATAAGTGCACTGACATAATATGCTCATGTACCAACGTGTACTATGTGAGCTCCCAAGATTATGGTTTTATGGATATGCCTATGAGTGTAGGGTTTTATTTATTTATTTGTGCTTAGAATGAATTGTCTTGAGAGAAATTTATCCGGGAGGTAATTTGTTGTTCCTGATTATGCTTTGTTTCGTAACTCATTTACATTGGTGGGTAAAGTGCCTTTATTCCAAGCGTAAAGTTTGAAATGATCATGTGCTTTTGAATTTTTGTGTACACGAATTTCCTCACCTTTTATGCTACGACTGTAAGAAATGCCTCTCGACATAATTAAACATATGATTTGTATGACTATACACTTTTTAAATAGATCATTCAATTATTTTTTAAATAAAGAATCTATGATCTGTATTGAGGTAATTATAAAAGTTGTACATTTTATATTTATTTATATTTGAATAATTTTAGGTAATAAAAGTTGATAAGTAAGATGAATATAGAAAAGAGGTAATATTTTATTTTTATTTTTTCGCTATCAGTTGGGGGAATTTGTCGTCCCAGAAACGGCTATAGTCCCTCTCATTTTCGGGAATGTGCAATCCTTGCTACCTGCCGTGGAATTTCGATATGGAGATTTTTGTTTTCTGTTTAAAGAATAAAAATAATTTGGAGTTTTATGGAGGTAGCGTTCAAAAGATTTGACTGCAGCCAAAAAAGAGGTTGCAGTCTGATGACGATCCGAAATTTCACGCTTCTTTTGTAGACGAGCAAAATTAAAACGTGCCGAGACGAACGGGGAGTAAGTCAATACTTTTTCTTGTAGAAATGGACAACCTTTCCTTGTCATTTTATCTTCCGCTTTAATTTAAGCGTAAGTGTCTTTCTCTTGGTACGTTGCGTCGCATAGAACTACGACCAAACGAGTCCAAAAAAAGGCAGAATCGTAAAAAGCTATGTAGCGCGTGGACTGTCGTCGTAATAGACCGCTGGACGAATGCGTTTAGTAGAATGATGAATATGTAGTGTTTCTGCGGCGACATATGGTATTGTTTTTCTATGGCTCGCCTATGGCAAGATTCAAGGTGGTTAAGGGGTCCCTTAGCCCTTCATTTAAGGATGTTATTTGTGTTGATAAGGTCACAACCTTTGGTATTCTTAATTTTATGTAGGTTATGGATAAAGTTAGATTTGATCATATTGTTTATTGATAAGTTAGATTTGTTCTTATTTTTATGTAGGTTATCAATTGATGAGTTAAAGGGGCTTTATAATGAATGGTTCATAAGACACGATGTTTTTTGAAGGTTTTGTAAGTGGGGTTGTAAGCTAAGTAGACTTAACGTTGGAAAAAACTTTGTGGTTAAGTGTGCTTGAGCTGTGGTAGTACTGGGATGGGTGACCTCCCGGGAAGGCCCAGTGCTTCACCTTTGTGAGAATCACTTAGATGCAATGAGTGCTAAGTGGACCATTCATTATCATGAGAGATGGGTTTTTGTGAACCACTACTCATGAAACATGGGTCAATGAGTTTGACTCGTAAAACTACATGGTTGAATCTTGATAGCAATATCACAAATTGTTTATTATTGTCTTTGATCTAATGGATGTTTGTAAAAAATTGTGGATCATCTTTTTTTTGTCATTAATCTTAGAAGTTATAACTGATGATATGTTTTTTCTTGTTAGAGTATGTTTTGATTTCTAAATTTATAGATTTTGATGTCACAATATTTTTTTACATCATACATGGAATGTAGAAGGGAATATGCATACTATCCTTGTGAAAAATGATTTCTTCTTTGAGGCATTTTTAAGAATGTCTTATCAAAAAAATTATTTTGAGGGAGGACTTTTTTTTATATTAAAATTATATTGTTGATTAATTCTTAGCATGTGGTATTTAATCTAGTTGAGGAGCTTTCATCTAAGATTCTAATTTGGATTTTCCTTCTTCATCTTCTAATGAAATTTCGAAGACCAAATATTTTGCATAATATTGTGGCTATCTTTGGGAAACCCTTTGGTCCTCACCACTTGTTGGAAAGAAAGGTAACTATGTATGCTTGCATATAGGTGGAAATTGATGTTAATAATCATTTGTTTGATTCTATAGAGATTAGATTAGAAGTATGGATTAGACTCAACAATTGGATCATGAGAATCTTCTTTTTAATGTGTGTTTATAATGCTTTTGGACATCTTTAAGGAAAAAAATATTATATGCTTTTATTTCCTTGTCAGACATCTCTATGGCTAAAGTTAATGCAAAAGAAAAAAGTTTCAACTTATGCAAAAGGTCTTGACTCAAATGGGTTTATTCTAGTGAAGTGTCATAATAAAGGAATGAATGGGATGTGAAAGAAAAAATATTTATCAAAGGGGATTCTAAAAATATATTATTTTTATTTTAGATAAATTTGAGGATTTTGATTTTTTTTTATTGAGAGGACTTAAGCTAATAATGATTTTGTACTCCTTTATTTTTCCCACTTCTTCTACTAGAAGCTCAAAATTCATGGAATGTGCAAGTGCTACCTAGGGAAAGGACTCCTCTTTCTCCAAGTTATGTTGACATATTAAGTTGAACTCATGGGATTAATTTAAATGTTGTCATTCATTTTTTTTTTGGTGATTACTCCATTTGAATATTCTATAAGTTGTGTGATGCTAGAAGCTCTTCAAGATATTGATGAAAATGATAATATTCAAAATAAAGCTATTCATTCATTGGGAATTTTAATAAAAAAAATGAAAAACACTAGTATGGATAAAGTCTCCAAAGTGGGGATAAAAGGGGATCAAGAGAAAGTAAAGATGAAAAGTGAAATACTAACAAAATATATGGTTATTTGTACTCTAGATTCTCACATCTCTATTTCTAAAAAAGGATAGTTATTGTTTATAATCCCCCCAGGCCCCTCATGGGGGCGGGTAACAAGGTCGGGGGAGGGTCCTCCCCCCCGTGAGGGGTCCAGGGGGATTATCCCCCTTGCTGAGGGTCCAGGGGGCAGTGCCCCAAAAGCCAAATTTTATGTACACTTTATTATTGTAAATCTGGACCATTCATCATTATGTCTCATTGTAGACATATAAAATTGACCTAACACTTATCACACATTCTAAATGACATTTTATCATCATCGACATCATTATCACTAAATATCACTGTATTTCACATCAATTGCATCAAAAACCCTAATTTCCTCTATAAATTGAATAATAATACATTATTTAATTAATTAAAATTTTCATCATTTTCAACTAATTAAATAAACTACATTTATTTAATATATAGTCCTAATCTAACTTTATTCCTCCTAATTAATTAAATCGCATGATCAATTATTTAATTATGTCACTAATTCACTTTATTCCCCTAAACCTATTAAATAATTAAAACATAATAGTTTAATTAAATCAGTTTCCCCTAAACATGAATAATTGAATAAATTATTCAAAAACATCATCCAAAAGGTCAAATCAAATAAATATAACTTTGTTTGTAAAAGTCAAATATGATTTGCACATTCAACTCAAAAAGATTAATTAATTAATTATCCTCACCCACTTTCATGACTGAACAAATTACGATCCCCCGATTGCTCACTCTGATTGGCTGACTGATCCATCTATTTCCTATCAAGCCCCAAAACCTAGGTGGGACCTATACGCCCAAGGTGTCGTATGAGTTCTAGATCACTAGATCTAGAACACACAACACAAAAACATGAATTATGATTGGTCATTAGTTAAGTGTTCGGATTATCCTCAGAAAAATGCATTAAATAAGGCTTGTGAATGCAAAATAAGACCAAATAAGGCATAAAGAAGCCCAATTTTAGCAGGGAGGGCCCAAACAAGTGTGAAAATGTAAAGGGGTACATTTTTCTACACTACACCTTTGATTTTTAACCTTCATGTAGGTTTTGTAAGAAATAATTTAGAAATTGAAGTGGAACCAAATGTAAAGCAAGAGAATCATATTCCAAACTATCACAAACCTCTAGATAGAGCTCACAAAAGAGATCAAAACAATACAATAACATTGAAATAAAATTAAAATGTTACCCATGACCACAACCAATAACTAAAAAACCCACAAGTTTTTCAACGAACAATAAACAAATGATAATAAGCACAAACAAAACCCAACACTCGCCTAAGATTTCATCAATTAACTATGCATTCACTGCATATGTACCCACCAGCTCCCCAACACATCTCACACCCACAGTCCAGAAGACCTTGCTCAAACCATTTTGTTTCTCCTCTAACGCTTCTACTTATCAAGTATCAAAAACAAGCAGACGACCCACTCACTAGTTACACACCATTCCTTCAGCTCCTCTCTCATTCAAACACTTCACAGAATCACAAGCGTTGGAAATGACAACCTACAGCCAAAAAAACACAAGCTTCTCAAAAAACAATAAGGAAAAAACAAGCACTTGCCCCATATTTCATGGATTAACTATGCATTGTTTGCTTGCGTATGCACCAGTTGTCCAACACACATCGCGAAGTTTGCATTTAATGCATTAAACATGCATTCATTGATTCAGTACACACCAGCCTGCCACCAAAACTCGCACTATATGCATCCCCCGATTAAATATTTTCCACAATATATAATGTTTACAATGTCCCCAATTTTTCCTAATTTACTTAAAGGAAAATGAAAAATCGACCTACTCAAACCAATAGAAAAAGAGATAAACTATTATTTTGAAGCTCAAAAAATATGAGCATAAATTTCGACTATAGGAAAAAGACAAAAAAAAATTAAACAACACAATCTCATTGGCCAAGTGACTAATTAAAAAGAAAATGCATCGATTGCAATAGTAAACCTGCCTATCAGTAGAAACTACTAACTATTATATAATATATTTACTAGGAACTTGCATAGAATCTTATTATTTTAGTAAATCTAGCTAAAACTCCATGTTATTCAATTGTGTTATTTTACTTTTCATTATATAAGTAAAACTTTTGCTTAAATTAAGACATTATTTTCTCTCTTTCACTTACCTATAATTTTCACACACATGTTGCTCATCCTTTATCAATAGAATAACTACAACTTCCTCAATATATGAGAAAAATATAAAATATTACTTATTTCATAGTAATTTAATTTGTTTCTAATGTTCTAAATTCTAAATATTTCATCACCCAAAAATAAATGCACTAACATAATGTGCTTATGGACCAACGTGTCACGAGTATGGTTTTTACAGATATGTCTACAAGTGTAAGGTTTTATTTATTTATTTGTGCTTAGAACGAATTGTTTTGAGAGAAGTTTACCCGGGAGGTAATTTGTCGTGTCTGATTAGGGGAGAGGACCCAGTGATTGAGCATGTTTCAATAGTTGTGATAGTAGTTGTTTATATAATATCCAATAGTTGTGATAGTAGTTGTTAATATAATGCCCAATAGTTGTGACTTGACTACCCATAATTAAACAAAATGTATTCCTTTAATCTAAAAAGCAACCAATCATGTGATGCCACATCAACACTCAACTATCCATTATGTGAATGCACAAGTATTGGTCTCACTTTTTTTTTTGGTCTTTTTGGATACCTTGACAAAAAGCATGCTGATGTGGCCTTGAAACGAAAGTTATAAGTAGGGGACTTGCCAAGTAAGCTGCTGTAAAAAATTGGGAATGATTTGAAATTTTGATGTAGGATAATTAGAAGCACAAAGTTAGGGTGCACAACTACTAGGTCCTCTCCCCTATGCATCGTTCACCTGGGAGGTAATTTGTTGTGTTCGATTATGCATCATTCTGTAACTCATATACATTAAGTGCCTTTATTCTAGGCGTAAAGTTCCTTTACATTTAGGGGTAAAGTGTCGTTATTGTAGGCGTAAAGTTCAAAATGATCATGTGCTTTTGAGTTTTTGTGTATATTGATTTCCTCACCTCTTATATTAGGACTGTAGGAAACGCCTCTCAACCTCTCAACCTCTCAACCTAATTAAACAAGTGATTTGTATGACTGCACTTCTTAAATAAAGAATCTATGATTTGTATTGATGTAATTGTAAAAATTGTATATTTTATATTTATTTATACTTTACTATTTATTTTTATTTGATTAATTTTATGTAATAATTAAAATAAAAATGATTTATCTTTTCATAAAAGTTGATAAATTAGATGAATATAGAAAAGTAGTAATATTTTTTCATTATTTTCTCGCTATCAGTTGGGGGAATTTGTTGTCCCAGAAACGGCTATAATCGTTCTCATTTTCGGGAATGTGCAGTCCTTGTTACCTGCCGTGGAACTTCGATATGGAGATTTTTGTTTACTGTTTAAAGAATAAAAATAATTTGGAGTTTTATGGAGGTAGCGTTCAAAAGATTTGACTGCAGCCAAAAAAGAGGTTGCAGTCTGATGACGATCCAAATTTACACGCTTCTTTTGTAGACGAGCAAAATTAAAACGTCCCGAGACGAACGGGGAGTAAGTCAATGGTTTTTCTTGTAGAAATGGACAACCTTTCCTTGTTATTCTCTTCAAGATTATCTTCCGCTTTAATTTAAGCGTAAGTGTCTTATTCTTGGTACGTTGCCTCGCATAGAACAACGACCAAACGAGTCCAAAAAGAACCGTAGAAAGCTATCTAGCGCGTGGACTGTCGCCGCAATAGACCGTTGGATGAATGCGTTTAGTAGAATGATGAATATGCAGTGTTTCTGCGGTGACCTCTGGTATTGTTTGGTACTAGTTTTTCATGGCTTTAAGTCTAGGCTCGCCTATGGCAAGATTCGGAGGTGATTAAGGAGTTTCTTAGCGTGCTTGAGTTGGAGTAGTACTAGGATGGATGACTTCCCTTGATGGTCCAATGTTTCATCTCTATGAGCATCACTTAAATCCAATGAGTGTTAAGTGGACCATTCATTATATGAAAGATGGATTCTTGTGAACCACTACTCATGAAACATGGGTCAATGAATTTGACTCGTAAAACTACACGATTGAATCTTGATAGCAATATCACAAATTGTTTATTATCGTCTTTGATCTAATGGATGTTTGTAAAAAATTGTGGATCATCTTGTTTTTGTCATTAATCTAGAAGTTATAGCTGATGATATGCTTTGTTTGTTATCTAGTATGTTTTGATTTGTAAATTTATAGATTTTGATGTCACATTATTTTTTTACATCATACATGGAATATAGAAGGGGATATGTAGACTATCCTTGTGACAAATGGTTTCTTCTTTGTGACATTTTTAAGAATGGCTAATCAAAACTTTTTTTGAGGGAGGACTTCTTTTTTAATAATAAAATTATATTGTTCATTAATTCTTGGCATGAGGAATTTAATCTAATTGAGGAGATTTCATTTAAGATTCCAATTTGGATTTGCCTTCTTCATCTTCTAATGAAATTTTGAAGACCAAATATTTTGTATAATATTGTGGCTATTTTTGGGAAACCCTTTGGTCATTCTCACCACATGTTAGAAAGAAATATAACTATGTATGCTTGCATATAGGTGGAAATTGATTTTAATAATCATTTGTTTGATTATATAGAAATTAGATTAGGAAATATGGATTAGATTCAACAATTAGATTATGAGAATCTTCTTTTTAATGTGTGTTTATAATGCTTTTTGGCATCTTCAAAGCAAAAAAATATTATTTTCTTCTAATTCCATGTCACACTTCTCTATGGCTAAAGTTAATTCAAAAGAGAGTCTCAACTCATGCAAAAGGTCTTGACTCAAATGAGTTTATTCTAGTGAAGTGTCATAATAAAGGAATGAATGGGATGCACAAGAAAAAATATTTATCAAAGGGGATTCTAGGGTAAGTGCACCAAGATGGTTCCCAAAAAGGGGGCTTAAGTGGCCACTCATTTTTTGAAATTAGGAAATACTAACCTTGGATGTGAAATTGAGGATACTTACACTTAAAATTTTGAGATGAAACAAAAAGAAGGATTCAAGTGCTCTGAGTCTACTTTTTAAACTACTAATTTATTTTGAAAATGGTTGAGATTAAGGGGTTCAAACGAGGGACGTACAAAAATTGGTGTTGTTTTTGTCAAAAAAATATAACATAACAACTCTTGTACGACCCTCATACAGTGAACTATTTGTTAGTATTTTTAAAATCACTATGGTCAGAAGTTAGCTAATAGTATGTAGTTGATGCATGACTTTTCTGATAATTTTTTAATGAATATTTTATTTTTTACTAATTTTCGAAGTGGACACTTCTTGAAAAACAACATTTTGGCCATGCTACCCCTACAAATTTTGGAAACTAATTGATTTTTTTAAAAAAAAATTAGAATGGAGTCTAGTTTCTAAAAATGTAATTTATTTGAAATTTTGATGAACGATTAATTTATAACGAAAAAGCACCAAACACTACTTTTTTTCAAAAAAGAGACATACAAACAAAAGAAATTATGGATGGATAGCTTAACATTGTTAAAATGTGAAAAACATTACATCGTTGGATAGCTAAGAGAGAACCTAACATTACCCAGATGTTCGATTTGTTTGATATTGAACCACATGCAATGCTAATGGTGAGCACGAACTCGAATATGTGAAATATTGTAGGAATTGCAAAAACACGTTTTTGGTTGTTGGGAATGCCCTCCAAGCCTTTGGGTTGGTATTCCAAGGCAAATACCAATCCCAAGGCTTGGGGATTCCCAAAGCAAGATATAATGCGAGCGCGTTATAACACAAGTGCATTAGAATGCACTCGCATTATATGTCAGTTTTGACATGGTTGTTTTTTTTTTTCTTTTTTCTTCTTCTGTGAGGAGCATGTCTAGCAAGATATAACACAAGTGCGGTATAACATGATCGTGTTATGTCTTGCTTTATGTTAAATGCATATTGAATGTATGTTTATATATTTGTATGTTTGTATGCACATGTATGCTTGTATGTCATGTATGTATGTATGTATGTATGTATGTACATGCCTACTTGAATGTAATATTATATATATGTGCATGTACATGTATGCTTGTATGTATGCAAGATTGTATGTACATATGTATTATGCTTGTACATGTATGTATTTATGTATGTCTTTAGAGGGAGGGAGAATTTTAAGAGAGAGAGATCTAGAGTTATCTAGGTAGGGTGAGAGAAGGAGAGGGAGAGGGAGGGGGAGGGTGAGAGAGGGGGGGCGAGAAAGAGAGAGAGAGGGGATGTAAGTGAGAGTTTTAGAGAGAGGGAGTGGGAGAGAAGGGGTTGGAGTGAGAGGGGCTTAGCTAGGTAGGGTGGGAAGGATAAAGGGAGAGAGAGAGGAGGGGGTGGGGAGAGAGAGTTATGTAAGTAGGGTTCCAAAGGGAGAAACTTGAGAGTGTGAAGGGGGTTGAGAGGGATAAGTGGATAAAGTGAGAGTTTAAGAGAGAGGAAGTGGGAGAGAAGGGGTTGGAGTGAGAGGGACTTAGCTAGGTAGAGTGGGAGGGATAAAGGGAGTGAGAGAGAGAGGGAGAGAGAGAGGGGAGAGAGAGACTGAGACTGAGAGAAAGAGAGAGTTATGTAGG